>APFE030038842.1:60816-95304 GCA_000404065.3 Pinus taeda
AAGAAGGTCCTAATCTAAAGAAGTAAAAAGCACTCACAAGTAGTTACTAATAGAAGAGAAATCACTTAATTGGTATGCCCTATATTTCTCAACACCATCAACTCTAGGAATTGCCAAGAGTATACCCTAATATGCATCCTACCCACAAGCTGAACTTGTTGGGATTGCCACCCATCTGGCCAATGGGTGTGGTAAAGCTTGGTTGTGTGGGATCCTTGTTAGGTGTTGTCAAGTGGTAATCCCACCAACCAGAGATGAGACCTGATTGTGTGCGATCGTTGTCATGTGTTGACAAGTGGTAATTCTCCCAAAGTCTGTGGATGTAGGTGTTCTACCACTTGACTTCTTATGATAAAACTTAGTTGTGTATTATCTTTGTCATGTGTTGACAAGTGGTAGTCCCCCCAGGTCTGTGTCAAGGTGGGAAGATCAGTGGATATAGGGTGATAGATGAATCTCTCCTATGATGATTCTTCTTCATTAGATTGAGACATCATTGTTCCAGAGCAGAGATGAACATAGGTAAACAAATAAGGTAGAGATCTTTGTTGTAGAAAGAAATTCCTTCTTAGCTAAGAGAGAGTGTTGAAAATTGGTAGCTCAGGGATCAATTTCCTTAAATAAAATATCATTCTAACAATTTTGGAGTGACTTTCTAAAAGTAGAAAGTCATGTCTAGCATATCAAGTATGACTTTGCAAAAATAGTAAATCACCTTGCATCAATTGGTAATCAAGTATATTTGAAGGAAAATCACTTAACTTATAATTAATCAATCCTAATAGATCAATCTCGACCTAATCATCATCATCATCATCATTATTATTATCCTTTATGATACTATGATATTATTATTAAAAGGAATTACAAGTCAGCTTACCTTCATTACCTCAATCACTTCACACCTCTCTCCTTGATGACTCACATGGCATTGTGTAACTTTCTCTCTCTCTCTCTCTCTTTTCCTCTCTTAATGGCATAAGTTACTAAGGCATGCGTACCTCTCCTTTATGGCATAAGTTACTAAGGCATACATTTCTCTCCTTAATGGCATGAGTTACACTCCCCTAAATGGCATATGTTACTCTTCCCCAAGGCATGCATATTTCTCCTCCTTTATGACAAGAGTTCATTGCTCCTCCTATATATGTGTCTCATGTCTTCTCACTTGACAACTACTACTTGTGCGTTGTGAAAGAAGCATTCAAACTTGAGAGAGAGAGTTGGAGAGACTTGAAGAAGATTGTGAGAGAGAGACTTGGAGAGGAAGAGCAGAACTTGGTCAGCCAAGGTTGATTCAATGCTTCAGTGTTGATTCAGTGGAAGGGAAGGTTGATTCAGTGTTTGCATTTGCTGCTGCTACTAGTGATCTTGATGCTACAACTTGATCAGATTTGGGTGAACTTACTTATTCTCTTGATCTCTCATTGTACTCTGTATCTCTGCTGAACAATTGATATCTAATAGAAGAAGAATCTGGTTGGGTTTTCCCCTTGTGGGTTTTTCCCTGGTCATTGGAACTAAATTCTTTATGTCTCATTTTGTTATTGGTTGTCTTCAATTGTGCATTTTGGTTTATGTTCTACCTACAATTGCTTAACTAATATTGCAACAGAAAGAAGTTTTGGAATAAGTGATTGTTACAACATAGAACATCAGAATTTCAACAAACAATCCTCATATGGGCTATGGAACAAAGGCAATGCCCATCAAACAGGGTGAAGGCTAGCTTGGGGTTGTCTTGGGTCCATTTGAGCACATCATCATACAAGCCAATGCCTTGGCTTTCTAGTACAACGTTGTAGCATTGGAGATGTAGCAAGTGGCATAAAATCATGTTGTATCTTGTCAAAGCTAAACATGCATCTTATGAGGGCAATGCCACGTCCACAAGGTCATGTTTCCTCTCAACAATGGGAAAAATGTCCTTTGAAAGTTGCTGGATGTGTGTCAAGTCTTCCTTCAAAGGATCTTTGCTGTATGAGTAATGAACCACCTAAAACATGCTGAAATACGTAACTAGGTTCATTCTTCATAATATTTTATGTACTCTTGATTTTATGTATTTGATGTAAAATGAAAAAGAAAAATTATTATTGTTATTTTATAGCATGGTTTTCATTCTCAAGTTTAAATTGTTTATGTCAAAGCACCCATTGTATGCTTCTAGGTTTTGTTATAGAGTCAAGAAGTCAAAAGAGTCATTGTCATATGTGAAAGACTCCATTAGGCATCTTGTAAGAAGTCAAAGAAATTATTTTTGAGTTATATGTGTCAAAATATCGCTCCAAGACCAAGTCGACTTGCAGAAGACAAGTTGACCCTGTCTAGGGCTATTCGAGCTCCGAGGAAAGGTATATATACAAAGCATTCAACCTCATTTGTATCACTCAATCAAGCTTGTTGAAGCACTCAAGAAAGACAATAAGACCGACAAAGAAGAAGGATCTAAGAAGAAGGAAGAACAATGTATACTAGCCAAATTTCTGTCTCTATTACTTCACATATGCGAATTATAGCTAGGGTTTCTGTAGCTACAAGGACGAAAATTCTGATCTCTCAAGAAGGACCGAAATTTGAAGTGAGAAAGCTTATTTGATGGTCTATTATCCTAGAAGGAAGAAGAAACTCAAGCGAAGCAAGAAAGGAAGCCTAAAATAGCCTCTCTATCCCACACGTGCAAAGTTGCAACAATTACTGGAGGGTCGAAGTTGCAACAATTACTGGAAGGTTGAAGTTGCAGCTGTGGCTGGAGGTCCAAAATTGGTTGCTGGAAGTTGTTGAAGAAGGTTTGACTTATTTTGATTTTGAGAAGGTAAGCTCATTAAGAAGGAAGGTTGACTTGGTCTTGGAGGGGTCTTTATCTTGGGTCTAAGGGTCTTCGAATTTGTCATTTGAAGATTCTATAAGAAGAGAATAATTTCTTGTGGGTTTTCCTCTCTAGGAGAGGTTTTGGCCCTAGCTAGCAGTCTACATCTCATGTCCATTTTTTCTATTGATCTTCATGTTTTGGTAGTTGTTTGATGATAAGAACACTATAATAATTAAAAGAAGAAAAAGCAAATCATAAGTACATCAAATTAAATTAAAGAACATAAGAGGCAATTATCAAAGTAAAGAGAAATCACCCCTAATCTAGCTGCCCTAGATTTCTGAACATGTTATGAGAGCTAAGGCGACAAGGAAAGGCAACTTGAAGATCACTCAATTGAAATAGGATACGTAAGGGATGAATATAAGAGGAAGTGCATCAAGAAGATCTAGTCATCACATCACAAAGGCCCTATCATCTTGAAGGAAGAACTCTTGGAAGAATAAAAGAAGACCTCAAGGACCCTATCTCCATCTCAAAGAAAGAAAGACTTTACACATTTGAAGAATCTTGGGAAGACTCCCACATTCCACATCATCATTCAAAGGAAGCAAGAAAAGCACTTCATCATCATCAAAGGAATCAAAGTGATCTCCCTCATATTTAAGAAAAGAGCAAACCTCAAGCTTTTTTGAAGAAGAACATCTCTCCTAATCTTAAAGAAGAAGCATTATCATTTTGAAGAAGGAAGATCACCCCTCCCTTATTTTAAAACTCACACTCTAGTGGAAGACATCATCATCAAGGAGGCTGCTTCATTTGTCAAGTACTTTATATTCATGTCTCAGTTTACAAATCAAATGACTACTTTCTGCAAGGAAAACAATCAACTTGTTGGGACATCAAACCACGTTGTATGGAAGAAAAGAATAGATTTGATTCTCACAGAAAATGAAGTTTTTGATTATGTCAAGGGTTCCATCACAAAGCCTCTTCAAGAACAATCTCAAGCATTATCAAAATATATGAAAGGAGAAATAAGGGCTCAAAGAATACTATTGAATCTATCAAGGATTCTCTCATTCCCATTGTAGTAAAATTGAAGTCATCAAAAGAGATCTATGACAAATTGGTAGAGCTATACTCTGTAAGTACAACTGGGGAAATAATATCCTTAAGAACCAAATTATACAAAATGAAAGTATCAGAGGAAGAAGGGGTAGCTTCATATCTCATGAAGGTATCTCAAATTAAAGATCAACTACAAGAGGTAGTATAAACAATCTCAGATCCGAAAAGGACCACTTGTGTACTCAATGCACTAACAAATGAATGGGACAACTTTGTATCAAGGACCTATGCAAAGAAGGAAGCTGCACCATTCAATGATCTATGAGCATTATGTAAGATTGAAGAAAGCAGATTAAAAGCAAAGAATGACGTTGAATCTAATGAGCAATCTCAAGCATTTGCATCTATGTCAAGGAACAAAGGAAAATTTAGGAAGTTTGAGCCTCGAAAGAGATTTCAAAAAAAAGTTGACATGTCTAAGATTCAGTATTATTAATGTAATGAATATGGGCACTTCAGTGGAAATTGTCCTAAACTCAAGAAAGGAAACAAGAAAAGGAAAGAAAGAAGTGAAGCCCATGTGACCAAAGAAGTAGAAGAACCGAAAGAGAAGAAAACAAAGAAGGATGAATTGAAAGCCCTCTACTAGTAAAGGTCTCTCATACATAAGTTTAT
Source organism: Pinus taeda (assembly GCA_000404065.3). Taxonomy (NCBI): domain Eukaryota; kingdom Viridiplantae; phylum Streptophyta; class Pinopsida; order Pinales; family Pinaceae; genus Pinus; species Pinus taeda. The sequence goes on from APFE030038842.1 coordinate 65,375, forward strand.
TTTCAAGACAACAATCTTGGTAGAAAGCATTGTAATAATGGTAGGATACATTGTAGCAGTATTGGGATGACATCACATTAGAAGAATAAAAGGATAACAAAAGTAGCAATTTGCATGGTTGAAGCATGTCATCTAGCAAGATTGGAAGATAAGATCTCATCACACCTTATCATCATCAAGAAAAAACATTTGTAGAAAAGGATCATCAAGATCCTCCATTTGAATCTTTTTTGAAAAGGTTCACCTCTACTTGAAAGAAGCTAGTGTTACATATATAGTCTACATTCCACATAGTGCGAGATCCATAATTTGGAAGGATGAAGGTATGATGATAGAAACATGCAACATGAAAATTTAATTGAAGTCTTTTTCCATCTTCAAGGAAGGGAAAGGAAGTCTAGATGACCACATGAAGGAAAAGGTATGCATATATTTGGTAACTTTTAATAGATAGATAAAGTCATGACATCACTTAATTGCAGATAGAATGGTTAGAATGCTCTATCTCATGAGCATGGTTGAAGAAGAAAGAACTCTTCCAAATAAAGAAAACATGAAGGCATAAGGTTAGCATACTACATAAAGGCATGATGGAATCAGCATACTATATGAACTCCTGAAGATTATAAGGAGGTGGGCCATAAGGTTTCTAATAAAGAAGGAACCATGTATAAAGATGCTAAAAGAAGTAGTATGTGGAGAAGTTGAAAGAAAAGTTCGTGAGAATTGTGAAAATTTCTGAATCTACACATAAAAATTCGTATTGCAATCACTGGTTTATCATCTCCTTCTTGTTTTTACATTCAACAAGTTATTTAAGTATTAAACAACGATGAAAACACTATTGCAGACTACACATAAATACAGATCATGAATTGAAAATAGAATGGGACAAATACACAAGGGACACTGTTATTTTTGGACAAACGTCCCCAGAAAAACACAATGCGGGAAAATCAGTGTAGCAGCTTTGAGGGTTTTCTATTATTAAGCGGTAGTTCTGAATACAACTTTGGATGGCCTATCAACAATCTAGTTACAAAGATAAAAATATACTGGCAAAAATCTAAGTGAGATTATCTAACTTCCTTTGGAAAATCTCTCCATTTTGGCAACTGGACTGACTGTCCCCGGCTTCAACTGCACTGACCCTTCGCAGTAGCTGCATGGGCTTGTGTGGAGCACACTGGGACACTGTGTTAGCACTGTGCTTCCTCCTCTACCCCTTGGAGCTCTGACGTCAGCCTTCTCGGCTGATCTTGCTGCTCCTTGGCTGAATTCAGATTTCTGCTGGAGGGTGGCTCTACCCCAGTGCTAGAAATGCGTGGGCCCTTCTTGGCCCAACATTAGTCTCCCTAGGTCTGCACTGCCTCCTCTGGTGTCTCTCTACCTCTTTCTGCTGTGTATTTGAGGTCCTGGAGAAGAACCTCCAACCTCAACTATCCTTGCCCCTTTGCTACAACAGATCACTTGTTTGATTTTCTCAGCAAACCTCGCCCCAGAAAAATCGAACTAACTGATCTCTCTAGTGTATCTCCAACTGACCTTCAAGCCTTCTCTTATACTTTTCCTATTGATGAATCAACGACCGCGATCTAATCTCCAATGGCTAAGATTAAAGTAGACTTGATCATTGTCACTTAGAAGTTTCTCACCCATATTCTTATTGTTAAAATTGGCAACTAGGGCCAAACTCCACATGGGTCACCTTATTTATGGCAACTGATATTTTTCGTGGATTTCTCTCTTTGAGAGGTGTAGGATTGATCTAAAGATCGTTCGATTCAGACATGTATTTATGGAGATATGAATTTATTCATATTATTGACAGTTTGTCAAGGTCGGCCAGCAAGTAAATTACCCCAACTTATCCTTAACTTTGCATTATAAATAAAAGAGGTCTCAAGTCATTTGACACACACTTCTCTTATGATCTCTCTCCACTCGTCTGGGTTTGGTGGCTAGAGAGGTCAAGAGGGGGAAGCCCTAGATGCAGTGAAGGAAGGGTTGTAGACACAACATGACAAGGTGCCCTAGACGTAGTTGAAGGGAGAGACACCTAGCCACAGTTGAAGGAGATCTGGGTAAGGCCTAATCCACAACTATTGAGGAGCCCTAATACGTAATCCTAAAGGTGCCCTAGCCGCAGGTCAAGAGGAGCCTTAATCTACTCTTAAGGAAGGCTCTAAGCAACGGAACTAAGAGCTCTAATCTACACTTAAGGGAGGCCCTAATCCGTCATCATAAAGGAGACTAGGACACGGTCAAGGGAGGTCCTATTTGCTGTCAAGAAGAAGCTCCAATATGAAGCAAACAAGGAGCCCTAATTCGCTATCCAAAGAGGCCCTAAATCCGTAGTCACAAGGAAACCTAAAACCACTGTCAATGGAGCCCTAATACATAGTGAAGTAAAGACCCTAAGCCGCAACAAGAAGGAGTCTTATCACAACATTAAGATGCCTGGATAGACAACATATTACTATAGGTGATATCGTAATAAAAGAAACTGTTCTAGGTATGATTTACAGACTGTGTGCTAGGTTGATAAGCCACAGTGATTAGAGGAATGCATTGAAGAGATCTGCTCCATAAATCAGCATATGTTCACAGTTAGATGATTGAAAGTGCTGCTGCGTTGATGATGTTTTAAGGACTTTTATTACGGTGTTGCTATGTGCTAGGCCACCGGCCATAGCACCATAGCAAGGAGTACTTAGGGCTGCTCTCTTAGGACTGTTTGAAGATTATGAAGGGAGTTTAGGACAACTTCAGGTGCCCTTATCATATCAGCCATTCATCACAGTCAAGGGAGTTTAGGGCTGCATATTGTGCCCTAACCAAAATTGTTGGAGCAACTAGCAACTGGAGGAATGTTGCATCAGGACATGCTACAACACTCTTAATGATTGAAGACTATCATAATGATGTACTTTCTACTATTGTCATAAAACCTCAGATTTCTATATTTGTAGTATCTCTCTCTTTGCTGAACTATTGAAGAATATAAGAAGAATTGATGAAGGGTTCCCCACATTGGGGTTTTCCCCTAGCTAGTGCCACATCTTGTGTTCTCTTGTCTTGGCTTGTCTTCTACTGTTTATGTTTATGTTCTATTTGCGTTTTACTATCATGCTGATGTGCTTGCTAATCTGGAAATTGATATTGGGCTAATAAGAAATTTGAAGTAAATTTCTCTTAAGCATAGAACATACCAAAATTTAACGTGGTATCAGAGCTGAGTTGAAGAGAAAGCCCAAGCAAGAGTGAAAGAGCAATCACCAAAGACAATTGGAAAGGACAAAAGGCTCAATGGGTTCGTCATCCCACTTCCTGGCTGAAGACAAGCTCCTTGAAAAGTCTGACTATCACGGATGGAAGATGTTTCTTGATCTAACATTAGAAGAACAAGAAGTGTTGGACTATGTGAAGGGTAAAATCCCTGAGCTTCCATCAAATGCACCGGCTGCTACAAAGAACAAGTACACCAAGGGTGAAGTCAAAGCAAAGAAGATTATTAGAGATTCCATTGACAAGCGTTTGGTGGCTTACATCTCTGATCTAAACACCTCCAAGAAAATCTACGACAGATTGGTAAGCATGTTCAAGGGTAGTGATGCAAATCAAATTTTGTTCCTCAAAAATAAGATGAAGGATATTAAGAAGGGCAAGGACGAGGATATTCAATCCTACTTCTTAAGGATCACCAAGATCAAGAATGATCTTCTATCGATTGGAGAAATCATATCTGAGAGGGAACTTACTATCACTACCCTTGGAGGATTCCCACCCAAGTGGTATATATTTAGAACCAATATTCTCAATAATGATCGAATTCCGAGGTTTGAAGAATTGATGTTGAGATGCATTCAAGAAGAAACTAGGATGGTGGAGCAAGAAATGCCTTCTAGTAGAGGCAATCCCACTGCTTTCTTCGCTCATGTCAAAAGGAGAAACAATATAGGGTATAAAGGTCACTCCAATGGAAAGTTCGAATCTAAGGGTGGAAGGAAAGGCAGATGCTTTGCTTGCAATAAGTTTGGCCACTATGCAAGGGAGTGTCCAAATAGAAAGGACACATCACATGATGATGATCACAATCATTCTAGGGGCTACTTCAACAACAATGATCGAAGGAATCACAGGTACAATGGCAAAGGAAAAAGGAATGCATGACATCAAGGAAATGGTCGACCCTCCAAGAAAGCAAGAAACTCCAGGTATGAAGAAAGAAATGTTGTTTCTGGTAAGCAAAAGGAGTATTATCTTATATCGGCCCTCGCCACTACCTCTCTCCAGTGTCTTTGGGAAATTGGCTTATTGATAGTGGTGCTTCAAAGCACTTCACCGGATACAAGGAAGCTCTCTCTAATTTGATAGAGAAACTTAGAAAGAGACAAACTTGGAGATTATTCTTGGAGACAATGCCACCTATCCCGTAAAGGGTGCAGGGAATGTTACCCTTCAATTGAATCAAGGTAACACGATTCATTTACAAGAAGTTCTATATATCCCTGATCTCAAGAAGAACCTGGTGTCCATTTCGACAATGGAAGACAAAGGTTACAAGTTGGCATTCATCGATGGAAAGGTACATGTCTGGAAACAAAATTTCAAAGATGCTTTTAGTCTTGGGTACAGGGTTGGCACTTTATATCAAGTTGCAGGAAGTCCATTGGGGACCATGTCGTGTGACCCATCTCTTCAATCTGAAGTATGGCACCAACCCATCTTCATTGTAAGGCCCTACCTGATGTGAGACAAATTGTGACAGTGTTACGGGTGAAACCACCCTAAGGCTTTGGGTTGAGAACCCCAACAGAGCAGAGGCAAACCTCAAACAATCATAAAAAATCCTTACTCTACTAAATTGCGTAGGTGTGTCCTTACTCGATGTCCTTCGTTTGGGTAGATCCCGCAGGGTGCAAACCCTCAACTTCTCCCATTGTTTTTGAAACCTGAAAACTATTCAAATAGAACATACACAACAATAGAAACATAAAGGATATACATGATGTTAACTTTAAATCATATGAATGAATGACTAATTATACATCAATATAAGATTCATAAATGAATTATAGCACAACTTTAATGCATAAACACATTTCATATCGGAAACAGAACAACATTCCTTTTTATTGAAGTAAGCTATAGATAAGGTGGAGAAATACGACCTGAGTCTTTCTTCGGCTCCAAGCAGAACCGTCCTGCAGATCCGTCCTTTCTCGGCCTTCAACAATCTTCCTCCATCACCAACACAAGGATATCTCAAGCAAGATGGGGGATATCTATAATTAAGGAAACAAGGGTTTCCTGAAGCTTTGGGGAGTGCAGGAGGCACAGGTATTCTTCAGACTTGATTAGGGATAATCTCACTATAGTATCAATATCTCATACTTTCTCCCTTAAGGTCTTCCCATGGAGGTTTATTTATACCTCTCCAAATTAGTTTTTCCAGTTGAGAAACAGTTGGGCCACGGGCAATAGGAGGTGAGTAACAGGTAAAACCTGTGAACTCCACCCGAAATTAAGGAATTTTTTTTTTTAAATGTTTGAACATATGTACGCGGGTTGGGTATATGCTGACCCGCGTGTACACGCTTTTATCACAGGGCAAAGTAGCGTAGGGAATAAAACACTATTTTTTAAGATTTTGGACCAAGTTTGGAAGGAACGGTTGCCCTAGGCCATCAACAGAGCATCAGATCTACCAAAAGTGGTAAATGGTGCTATAACAAATAGGGATGCCCGAGTTCAAAGAAGAGCATGAAGGTATATGTCCGGGATGTATCGAGGAAAAACTTACAAGTAATGGCAAGGCCACAGATATGGAACAACCCGAGGGGTTTGAGGTTCATAATCAGGAATCTCATATTTGTAGGTTGAAGAAAGCTCTCTATGGTTTGAAGCAAGCATCCTCGGCTTGGTGTGAGAGGTTTGACAACTACCTGATGAAGCTGAGATTCACTAGGAGTGAAGTCGATCCGAACCTTTACCTTAAGGTTGTGGATGATAGTCCTCTCATCATAATGGTGCTTTATATGGATGACCTCTTTTTGACAGGTGCAGACCCTCTCATTTACAAACGTAAGAGGGAGTTGGATTCCTAATTTGAAATGGTGGACTGCAGGCCTGTGACTACCCCGATGGAGCTTAACTTTAAGAAGTTATGTGGTAGTGCTGCCGGAGCTGAATTGGGAAATGGCTTTGAGTTTCGTCAACTCATAGTAGCATTGATGTTCTTGAACTCCCGTCTGGATATATGTTTTGTAGTTAGCATGTTGAGCCTCATCACTCACATTGGATTGGTGCCAAGAATCTTCTAAGATATCTTCGGGGCACAATCTCTCATGGACTAAGATACGCTGCCAAAGCTGGGAGGCTGCATGGTTATTCTGATACTGATTGGGCAGGCAGCATGGTGGATCGCAAAAGCACTTACGAGTGTTGTTTCTCTTTGGGTTTTGCTTCGATATCCTGGATGAGTAGGAAGCATAAGTCGGTTACGTTGAGCACTGCTGAGGCCAGATACGTAGCTATGAGCATGGCCTTGTGTGAAGCTGTTTGGTTGGAGAAGCCCTTTAGTGAGCTGTTTGGACAGGTGCTGGATACCACCGTGATCCTCTGTGACAACCAGAGTGGGATTCGATTGTCAGAGAATTCTGTATTTCATGATCGCTCCATGCACATAGACATCAGGTACCAGTTTATCCGGGATATGGTACAACAAGGAGCAATAAGGCTCCATCACATTGGGATTGATGTGCATGTCGCCGATATTCTAATGAAGCCCTTGGGAAAGGTCAATTTCTTGACTTTCCGAGAACGACTAGGAGTCGTGGAGAGACCCTCTTCTGAGGATCTTGTATGATATGGATATTGAGGTCTGGGAGCTCTGGGGGGCTTGGGGTACTTCTTGGAGCGATGAGAAACCATAGGGTGAGTGGCTTAGCCTTCCCCTAGTGGTTTGCTATGTAGGCAGGATAAGTGGTTCATCCTTCTCTTATCGAGACACAATCATAGGGTGAGTGGTTCATCCTTCCCCTAGTGATTTGTTGTGTACAAGGTGAGTGGTTCAACGTTCCCCTGGGATACCCCGTGGCGACATGTAGGCAGGATGAGTGGTTCGTCCTTCTCCTGTTGAGACAACCTACCCATGCAAGTTTGGGACTCATGGGAAGTACCTCTCATCTGGCCAATCAGTAGGGAAATGAGGATAGGGACCATAGTACTATCAATGGACGCATCGTGTACTACCTTACTCCCTATGCTAGGATGATATTTATTTGGGATCATTTGGAATTGACTTCGGGTCAGTAAGAGTGGTATGGTACACTCTCTTTATTTGGAATTGATTTCGGATCAGTAAGAGTGGTTTGAAACACTCTCTTTATATGAGACTGACTTCGGGTCTATAGAGAATGGTATGATTCATTCTCAATCACTTCTTCTTCATAGTTCAGCAAAGCAGAGCAGTGCAGGGAACTGCATTGATGGAAAAGATAATACAATCTGGCAGATGAATTAGCAGATGGAGTTCTCCCTAGTTGAGAGGGAGTGTTAAAATTGGCAACTCGGGCCAAACTCCATGTGGGTCACCTTATTTATGGCAGCTGATATTTTTCTTGGATTCCTCTATTCGAGAGGTGTAGGATTGATCTAAAGATCATCCGATTCCAACATGTATTTATGGAGATATGAATTTGTTCATGTTATTGACAATTTGTCAAGGTCGGCCAGCAAGCAAATTACCCCAATTTATCCTCAACATTGCATTATAAATAGAAGAGGCCTTAAGTCATTTGACACACACTTCTCTTATGATCTCTCTCCACTTGTTTGGGTTTGGTGGCTAGAGAGGTCAAGAGGGAGAAGCCCTAACACAGTGAAGGAAGGGTTTTAGACACAGCAAGACAAGGTGCCCTAGATGCAGTTGAAGGGAGAGACACCTAGCTGTAGTTGAACGAGATCTAGCCCCAGTCAAGGAGGCCTCATAAGCAGGCCTAATGCATAGAAACGGAAGGCTCCTATCTGTGCAAGGGTAAGGCCTAATCACAACTATTGAGGAGCCCTAATACGCAATCCTAAAGGTGCCCTAGCCGCAGATTAAGAGGAGCCTTAATGTGCTCTTAAGAAAGGCTCTAAGCAGCTAAACGAAGAGCTCTAATCTACATTTGAGGGAGGCCCTAATCCGCCATCATAAAGGAGACTATGACACAGTCAAGGCAGGTCCTATTTGCTGTCAAGAAGAAGCTCCAATATGCAGCAAACAGGGAGCCCTAATTCGCTGTCTAAAGAGGCCCTAAATCCGCAATCACAAGGAAGCCTAAAACCGCTGTCAATGGAGCCCTAATACATAGTGCAGTAAAGACCCTAAGCTGCAGTAGAAGTAGCCCTAGGCTGCAACAAGAAGGAGTCATATCACAACATTAAGATGCCTAGATAGACAACATATTTGTTATAGGTGACAGCGTAATAAATGAAGCTGTTCTAGGTATGATTTAAGGACTGTTTTCTAGGTTGATAAGCCACAATCATTGAAGGAATGCATTGAAGAAATCTGCTTCATAGATTAGCATATGTTCACAGTTAGATGCTTGAAAGTGCTGATGTGTTGATGATGTTTTAAGGACATTTATTATAGTATTGCTATGTGCTAGGCCACTGACCATAGCACCATAGCTGAAAGGACCGTAAAGCCAATGTAAATACAGTAAAGGGGTTTTTATCATGAGCCTGTAATTAATTTCCTGAAATTTTATAAAATTAACTAACAGAACTGTTGAGGGTACCTACCTGTGCACCTGGGGTTGATGATGCCTCCAACTACCCTGTGCACCTGCGGTGGATGATGCCTCCCGCTACCATGCTTCGGTTACCAAAAGATCGAATCCACCCAGCCAAACTGAGCAGAACCTCGCTACTTAGTCCAGTAAGCTTCTTAGTTGAAGCAGACTGTTCTCCCGTGCCCAGAAACCTCAGAACAATCTGCGCTCTTCCTGTTGGTAACTCCAATTTATGGATGTCCTCCCTTCTTTAGTTTCCCCTTCCTATGTTCTTTTCCTTCCTTTCCGTCCCCCTCCAAAATTCTTCTTTGTTGTTTATATCTTGTTTCTTGGCAGTGGCCGCTCTTCTATCAGCCACCCACCGCTTTGCCTCCTGGTGACACCCTTCCATGTCACGTATCATATATATTTCTTTTATAGTCACACATCATATATATTTCTTTTATGATTTAATAAAATATATTTCTTTTATGGTTTAGTAAAGTACTTCTTTTTAATATAAATATCATAAGGTTCTACTAAGTACCTTACTTTTAATTAATTTATTATTATAATTTTATTAATAATCTAAAATATATAATTATATAACCATCTTTTGGGATTTAGCTTAATTTTTAACATCTATCCTTTTATAGTTATGTTTACATTATACATTTTAAATTTAGTATCTACCCATTAATCATGATACATTGAGCAATATGGGTGTTGATGGGTGAATAGAACTTCTATTTGAAGAAGTGTCATGATATTTAATACTTATAGTTAATTTAGTATATAAATTCTAGTGTGGTGTATGCGACACATGCATATGTAGCTATCATATGCATGCATCGTATACCTGTTATTATTCTTGTGTTCTCTATATTTATAGACAGGTCATTACATACACCTCCCGCTTCAGAAAACTTCGTCTCGAAGTTAGAGTTTTTATTTTATATGATTACTTATGATAGCAATTAGTACATTCTTCTTAGGATTGTAAATCGAGGTTAAATTATTATTTAATGTGAAGACACTATAAAATTGGTGCTTTGAATACTTCTAGGTTTATAACTTTAATGAACATGCTTTACCTCAATCAGGTCCCCAAGCTATTACAAAATCATCCTATCCTTCATAATCTCTTTCGCCCCATCCTATCTGTCCTCTACTAGAGTATGCCATGGTGTCAGTGATACTGACCTAACCATTCATAAACTCTAAGGATGATAGCGTCGGCTATACTGACCTAATTCCCAGTAGGCACTCGACAGTCATCATCACACGTCTAGGGGAGCGTGATTCGCACAATCCTCCCATGACTCCAGGGTTCGGAGGATAAACGATGGGCAACACTTCCACCCCTCCCAGTGGAATTAGGGTTAATACCCTATCATGGAATCTCTTTGAGCCTTAATTGTTTTGAGGTTTCTGTCATCACGTGGTCATTTTGGTAACAGATATTATCTGCAATCATAAACACTTGTCCATGCATTTATAAAATGTGCATTAACATATTCTTGTGTTCTCTATATTTATAGACAGGTCATTACATACACCTCCCGCTTCAGAAAACTTCGTCTCGAAGTTAGAGTTTTTATTTTATATGATTACTTATGATAGCAATTAGTACATTCTTCTTAGGATTGTAAATCGAGGTTAAATTATTATTTAATGTGAAGACACTATAAAATTGGTGCTTTGAATACTTCTAGGTTTATAACTTTAATGAACATGCTTTACCTCAATCAGGTCCCCAAGCTATTACAAAATTATCCTATCCTTCATAATCTCTTCCGCCCCATCCTATCCGTCCTCTACTAGAGTATGCCATGGTGTCAGTGATACTGACCTAACCATTCATAAACTCTAAGGATGATAGCGTCGGCTATACTGACCTAATTCCCAGTAGGCACTCGACAGTCATCATCACACGTCTAGGGGAGCGTGATTCGCACAATCCTCCCATGACTCCAGGGTTCGGAGGATAAACGATGGGCAACACTTCCACCCCTCCCAGTGGAATTAGGGTTAATACCCTATCATGGAATCTCTTTGAGCCTTAATTGTTTTGAGGTTTCTGTCATCACGTGGTCATTTTGGTAACAGATATTATCTGCAATCATAAACACTTGTCCATGCATTTATAAAATGTGCATTAACATATTAAAAAACAAATAGGTTATGTATAATTTACACACGTCAACTACAATATAAAATACTTTTCCATATTCTATTCATGTCATTAACTTTCATATCAAAATGTAATCATTCTATGATTTCTATCTCATCAATCATATTGATACGCATAAATGAAACAAAATTATAATATCTTAGTTACCATCGGAAACAAAATTACTCAAATATTTTAAACTTTACTTTGATAACTATAATTTCGTAAGATCAATAACATATTCCATCTTGGTATCCATGCACCAGCGGAATTTAAACAGATATTATGTCATAAAAATTCACGTTTATATATGATCATTCAAAAATGGTTCTGAGTCTTTGATTTACAGTAAAGTAAATATATACAAAACATAGTTTAAAGTATTTTTCAAAATTGACATAGATTGGGGTATTTTTGACATATGTTCTTTGTATCTTCCCAAGTAGCTGATTCAGGGCTATACTTGTCCCATTGGACCTTAACTTGGTCTACTAGACGATTTCTGAGTTGTCGAACTCTACGTTTCAGTATACGTAATGGTTCGACTGATATGGTTCCTTCGTCTGATACCTGCAATTCCTTCTATTGAAGGTTATGAGATTGGTCAGCTATGTAATTTCTAAATACAGATACATGAAATACATTATGAACTTTATGCAAGTGAGGTGGCAGTGCAAGACAATAGGCGACAGGTCCAACTTTTTCCATGACTTTAAATGGTCCAATAAATTAGGGTGATAATTTTGTTCCTTTTCCAAATCGGATAGTACCTTTATTCGGTTTGATGCGGATGAAAACCTGATCCCCTACTTCATACTCCCTATCAGTTCTGTGGGCATCAACATAACTCTTTTGTCTATCTTGTACTTCCTTTAACTGCTATCTAATTTGTTTTACCTGCTCTTCCATTTCTTGGATTAATTCTGGTCCTATTATCACTCGATCTTCTAACCTATCCCAACTTAACGGTGTTCTGCAAGGTTTGCCGTATAATGCTTCAAATGGAGGCATTCCGATTGAACTGTGGTAACTGTTATTGTATGCAAATTCGACTAAGGATAAGTACTTTTCCCAGTGTGATTGCTGATCCATAACATACATCCTCAACATATCTTCAAGTACCTGATTTGCCCTTTTTGTTTGCCCATTAGTTTCAGGATGATAAGCTGTGTTCAAATTTAGTTGAGCTCCTGAGGCTGATTGCATGCAAGTTTAGAATCTTGAAGTAAATCGTGAATCTCTATTTGGTATAATCTTCTTAGGTACTCCTTGAAATCTGATAATTTCATGTATGAATACTCGAGCTACATCAACAACTTCGTAAGTATTTCTTACGGGAATGAAATAGGTGCTTTTCATTAATTTATCCACTACCACCAGAATGACATTGTGTCTTTGAGAAGTAAGAGGTAGTCCAGTGATGAAATCCATGGAAATGATCTCCATTTGGTCATAGGAATGTCGTGAGGTTGTAAGAGACCCCCTAGATGACAATGACTGCTTTTACTTGTTGACATTCCAAACATTTTGCAACAAATTGAACGATATCGCGTTTCATGCCTGACCAGGATAAGAGTTTCTTAGTATCCGTATACATTTTCTTTACTCCAAGATGTGCACAATATACTGTGCTGTGGGCTTCCTTAAGGATGCTGTCTCGAAGATCCCTATTATCAGGAATATCAATCCTTCCATGAAATCATAAGATTCCATCATTTTCTAGTTCATATCCTTCAAATTGAGATTCTTTCGGCATTTTACTATCGAGACTAGATCTTACCTTTAAATACCAGCTATCTTTTATGAGATGTTCTGGTACTCGTTGCCTTAAGTCTACTTTGATAGGTGTGAGGGAGAATGTCCGGGGTCTTTTGCTTAAAGCATCTGCCACTACATTTTCTTTTCCTTTAATATATAATATTCCAAAGTCATATTCACTTAGGAATTCACTCCATCATCTTTGTCTGGCATTTAAGTCTCTTTGGGTGAACAAATATTGAAGACTTTGATGGTCGCTTTTAAGCATAAAACTTCGCCCTATTAGATAATGTCTCCAATTCTTTAAAGCTAATACTACAACGACTAACTCTAAATCGTGAGTAGCATAGAGTTCTTCATGAGGTTTTAACTTTTTGGAGACATATGCTATTACTCCTCTATCTTGCATTAATACTGCACCTAATCCATGTTTGGATGCCTCAGTACATACCGTAAAAGCTTTGTCCATATCAGGGACTCTTAAGATTGGTGCATTGGTCAGTAGTCTTTTGAGTTCAGAGAATGCTTTGTTACATTTCTCAGTCCATTCATACTTAATGCCTTTACGCTGAAGGGTTGTAATCGGCTTGCAATTTTAGAGAATCCTTCTACAAATCTTCGGTAGTAACTGGCTAAACCCATAAAACTTTGTACTTCATGTGCGTTTTTCGGTATTGGCCATTCCATGATTGCTTTTACCTTCTCAGGGTCTACTGAGATCCCTTCACTTGATATGATATGACCTAAGTAATGAATATTTTCCTGAAAGAACGAACACTTGGATAATTTTCCATACAACTAATGTTTTCTGAGGCAAGACAACACTATCCGTAAATGATCTTCATGATCTTTCTCATTCTTGGAATAGATGAGTATATCATCTAAAAAGACTTGTACAAATTGATCAAGATACTTGCGGAAAACATTGTTCATAAGATTCATGAATACTGCGGGTGCATTTGTTAATCCAAATGGTACCACAGTAAATTCATAATGTCCAAAACGTGTCCAGAATGCAGTCTTAGAAATATCGCTTCTGAAATCCTTAGTTGATGATAGCCTGATCGAAGATCAATTTTTGAAAAGACAATAGCTCCTTTCATTTGATCGAAAAGATTATCAATTCGAGGCATAGGATATCTATTCTTTACGGTAGCTCGATTCAAGTTTCGATAATCTATGCATAATCTTAAGGATCCATCTTTCTTTTTGACAAAAATTACAGGAGCACTCCAAGGTGATATACTGGGTCGAATATGTCCTATATCCAATAATTCCTTCAACTGAATTTGTAATTCTTGAAGTTCTGGAATTGTCATTCTATAAGGCGTTTTAGAGGTTGGTTGAGTACCAGGTTTCAATTCAATTGTGAGATCTAGATTTCTTACAGGGGGTAATCCTGGTAATTCCTTTGGAAATACATCTGGAAATTCGGTTAACACTGGATATTGTTTTAAGGATGGTCCTTTTTCTTTACTTCTTGAATTACATATGTTTCACAACCTTTTCTTAAGCAACGCTTCATTTTCATTGCAGATATGTAGTGTAAAGATACTTTTCTCTTGATTCCTTAAATCTGGATCGCTTCTCCTTCATCATTTATACCTAGAATTCTCTTCCCATAACAGTCTACCCAAGCTTGATGAGCTTCTAGCCAATCCATACCTATGACAAGATCATAAGTTCCCAAGGTTGTGACATAAAATTTCAGTTTAGTCGTACAGACCCCTAGGTCAATTTTGCATTGATTCACACTTAAGTCTACGGATTGGAGTTTTCCTAAGGCCATTTCTACCTATCTGAAATCATTTTGTCTGCAAGTTGCCAACCCACATTTGTTTAATTCATATGCTAAAATGAAACTATCTATGGTACCAGTATCAAATAAGATTTTGAGTTTTATACCATTAATAATACTTGAAGATTCCACTACAGTGGATTGATGTGCTGCTTGGTTGTTGTTGACTAATGCATGAATTCTATGATTGCCTTGATTATTTGATATTGGTTCCTTTCCAGTCCTGTGCAATATACTCGATGAAGCTTCTGGACAATCACGTTGAAAATGTGGTCCTCCACATCCCCAACAATTAATCTCTGTTGGTCATCTTGAATCAGGTCGTGAATTTCTAGATAAAGAGTTTCGTCCTCTCATGTTGCTTCCTCTCGAATTTCTTCCTCTATTAGCAGTTCCACGAGATGTCCATGGATTGGTGTTTGATGATTCAACGACTATAGTATTAACTGCCATGGGAGCTCTTGTTCCTACATTTCTTGGGATAAATCTATTACCATAAGGTGGTCTTGAGCTACCTCCCTTGAAGGAATTTCGGACAAAACTACTGAGGGTACCTACCTGTGCACTTGCGATTGATGATGCCTCCAGCTACCCTGTGCACTTGCGGTGGATGATGCCTCCAGCTACCCTGCTTCGGTTACCAAAAGACCGAATCCACCTAGCCAAACTGAGCAAAACCTCGCTACTCAGTCGAGTAAGCTTCTTAGTTGAAGCAGACAGTTCCCCCATGCCCAGAAGCCTCAGAACAATCCGCGCTCTTCCTGTTGGTAACTCCAGTTTATGGATGTCCTCCCTTCTTCAGTTTACCCTTCCTCCGTTCTTTTCCTTCCTCCCCGCCCCCTTCCAAAATTCTTCTCTGTGGTTTATATCTTGTTTCTTGGCGGTGGCCGCTCTTCCACTAGCAGCCCACCGCTTTGCCTCCTGGTGACACCCTTCCATGTCACGTATTCTATATATTTCTTTTATGGTCACGTATCATATATATTTTTTTTTATGATTTAATAATATATTTCTCTATGATTTAATAAAATATATTTCTTTTATGGTTTAGTAAAGTACTTCTTTTAATATAAAGATCATAAGGCTATACTAAGTAGCTTACTTTTAATTAATTTATTATATTATTATTATAATTTCTATTAATAATCTAAAATATATAATTGTATAACCATCTTTTAGGATTTAGCTTAATTTTTAACATCTATCCTTTTATAGTTATGTTTACATTATACATTTTAAATTTAGTATCTACCCATTAATCATTATACTTTAAGCAATATGGGTGTTGATGGGGGAATAGAACCTCTATTTGAAGAAGTGTCATGATATTTAATACTTATAGTTAATTTAGTATATAAATTCTCGTGCGGTGTATGCGACACATGCATATGTAGCTATCATATGCATACATCGTATGCCTGCTATTATTCTTATGTTCTCTATATTTATAGATAAGTCGTTACAATAGCAAGGATTACTTAAGGCTGCTCTCTTAGGACTATTTGAAGATTATGAAGGAAGTTTAGGAAAACTTCAGGTGCCCTTATCAGATCAGCCATTCATCACAGTCAAGGGAGTTTAGGGCTGCATATTGTGCCCTAACTAGAATTGCTGGAGTAGCTAGCAATTGGAGGAATGTTGCATCACAATATGCTACAACACTCTTAATGATTGAAGGCCCCCATAATGATGTACTTTCTACAACTGTCATAAAATCTCAGATTTGTATATTTGTAGTATCTCTCTTTCTGCTAAACTATTGAAGAATATAAGAAGAATTGATCAAGGGTTTCCCCACATTGGGGTTTGTCCCTGGCTGGTGCTACATCTTGTGTCCTCTTGTCTTGGCTTGTCTTCTAATGTTTATGTTTATGTTCTATTTGCATTTTACTATCATGTTGATGTGATTGCTAATCCAGAAATTGATATTGGGCTAATAAGAAATTTGAAGTAAATTGCTCTTAAGCATAGAACATACCAAAATTTAACACTTATTAATACCCATTAATATTTTTATTTTCCTATGTTTAGACGTAGGAATCCATTAGAAATATTAATTATTTTAATAATTCCTTATCCGAGTGGAATTTCTCCAAACGATTTCTGGGTCTTGGAGATCTCATGTGTTTTAGCCCCTTCACAAAATTTTGGAGCTAAAACACATTTGATGTTACCCAAAATCAACACTCCCTCTTAGCGAGGAATGTGCTCTAGTAACACTTCTCAACAAAAGTACTACACTGATCCACTGCATTGGTTCTCTGTGTTGCTGATGGTTGGCCTGATGCCCTTCATCCATTGCATTGCTGCTTCGTGCATTGCTGCGCATGAATTTACCACTGCCACTGCTACATTTGTACTGCAATTCCCTCTCAAAATGCTACCACATGTTGCCCATAGCACTGCCACTGCTAACTGCTGCACTGCGACTCAGTCGCTGAGAAGTAAGTAACTGAAGCTTCACCCAAAAACTGACATGCTGGTCAGTATGGATGCCTCGTGACGCTGAAGCTACCTCTGCTACTAATCTGTGTTGACCCTCTGCTGCTACTGCGCTGCTGCAAACTGCTTTGTGCCTCTCGCACTGCTACAACATCCACTGCTGCCTCAAAATTTGGCACTCTAGCTTTGCCACTATCTCTCCATCACACCTCTCTCCAGCCGATTCTTGTCATTTTGCTACTATCGTTAAGGGCCCCCGTTGCTGTATGTGATCCAAGAGTTTGGGCACCTCTTGGATCCTGCCCGTTGTTCATGTAGTCCTCTCAACTACAAGTCGATGTCGCCCCACCTCTTTTCTAGAGGCGCATGAACGCTCCTGGCACAATCGTCATCCTTGCCTTCCCTGTCAGCTTTCATTGGAGCAACCTTCGATTCAGAAGCTTCCTCCTTGCCCTTCTTCCAGGGGCACTGAGTGGCATAATGTCCAAGTTCCCCACACTTTAAGCATCTGACCTTGGAACCTTCTTCTTCCGCTTCTACTGCCCTTGCTATCCCAATGATGCGAGAGTTGCATCCTCCTCTTCCTCCTTCTTGATCCAGGCTCCTTTGCCGCTACCCCATGCCTTGGTCAACCTCCTGATCTCTTCTTGTCGAAGAGCTGCCTACATCTCCCCCCAACTGGGGAGAGTCGCTTTGCCCAAGATACTTTGGACAAATGTCTCCCATTCCTCGGTGACTGCATTCAGGGCAATCCTGACCATGAATTCAGAATATGGTGTAGACCCCACCGAAGTCAACTGGTCTCTAATCCCTTGCAAGCTGAGGAGGAAGGGATCGATCTCTTCTTCCTTTTGCATCTAGTACTATCTCATCTGATTTTCTAATAGCATCTTCCGCTGGATGGAAGTGCCTTGGTACAAGGTGGTTAGCGTCTCCCACATCTCCCTTGCTGTTTCTTTCTCAGTAATGTGTGGTACTACATGATCTTTGACCCCATTTAGGATCATGTACTTGGCCTTTGCTTGGGCCTCCTCGTACTTCTTTAACAGATCAACATCAATCGGAACGACAACTACCTTCAAGGCATAGTCCTTGATGCGATTTTTGTTCAGGACTGCTAGGATCGTGGCCTTCTAGATGACAAAATTGGAAGCTCCATCCAATCTGTCTTGATCCCTCAGTCCATTGATTGCCATCTCTGCTCAACAAATATAGGACAGTTTCTCTTCTCCCTCTCTTGTTGGTAATCCAACAAGACTTGGATCTGGATTTCTTTGGCCTAAGAAACCTTCTAAGGAACAAGCTCCTCTAGACTCCCTCTGAGTCTTGATTTCCTTCACGGAAATCCTCCGGCCAAATGTCGAATCACTCTTCTCAAATCCTCCTTTGTTGCTGCATCTGGATCTAGACTTCTTTGGCTAGAAATTTGTCAAGGTAATGATTCCCTCTGCCTCGGCTCTGACTCCACAGACACTGTTCTGCACCAATAGCAACAACGTCCCACCAGCTCCTCAAATCGAATCTGCTCTGCTCCCCCAGCCCCGACCACTGAAGAATTTGAGCTCCTCTAGCTTTGCGCAATCACTGCATGAGCTAGATCAATTCCTCCTGGTCACTGCATCACTCCTCCCTGGTCCAGAAAGATGACGTGGCTTTGCATGAGCTTGATCTGCCCCTCTGCTTTCGCGCTAGCCTAGACAGATGACGCAGTTACTATGTGGGATTCCCCCAGCTACTGCATTACCCTCACTTGGCTCAGAATGTCGACGCAGGCATTGCGTGAGCCTCTGCGTCACCTCTTCTGCATTGTGTCACTCTCCCTCTGCGTCTCTGGCTCTGGAACAACGCTGTCACTCGGGACAACTACCTCTCTGCAGCAACTTTTCTAGATCTCCCAGCTGGTGTCTTCAGTCTCCTATGATCTGCAATGCTCTAATACCATGTGAAAATTTCTGAATCTACACATCAGAAATCCTACCACAATCACTGGTTTCTCATCTCCTACTTGTTTTTACATTCAACAAGTTATTTAATTTTTTAAACAACGATGAAAACACTATTGTAGACTACACATACATATAGATCATGAACTGAAAATAGAATTAGACAAATACAAAAGGGACACCGTTATTTTTGGACAAACGTCCCCGAAAAACCCAATGTGGGAAAATTAGTACAACAACTCTGAGGCTTTTCTATTATTAAGCAGTAGTTCTGAATACAACTCTGGATGCCTTCTCAACAATCCAGTTACAGAGATAAAAATATACTGGTAAAAAGTGAGATTACCTCACTTCACTCGACAAAATCTCTCTGTTTCAGCAATTGGATTAGCTGTCCCCGGCTTCAACTGTGCTGCCCCTTCGCAATAGTTGCGTGGATGCCTTCTCAACAATCCAGTTACAGAGATAAAAATATACTGGTAAAAAGTGAGATTACCTCACTTCACTCGACAAAATCTCTCTGTTTCAGCAACTGGATTAGCTGTCCCCGGCTTCAACTGCGCTGCCCCTTCGCAATAGTTGCGTGGGCCTGCGTGGAGCACACTGGGACACTGCATTGCCTCCTTTGCCTCTTAGAGTTTTGACGTCAGCCTTCTCGACTAATCCTACTGCTCCCTAGTTGAATTCGGATTTCCGCTAGAAGGTGGCTCTACCCCAACGCTGGAAATGCGTGGGTCCTTCCTGGCCCAGCGTCAATCTCCCTGGGTTTGTGCTGCCTCCTCTGGCATCTCTCTGCCTCTCTCTTCTGTGTATTCGAGGTCTTGGAGAAGATCCTCCAACCTCAACTATCCCTACCCCTTTGCTGCAACAGATCACTTGTTCGATTTTCTCAGCAAACCTCGCTCCAGAAAAATCGAACTGACTGATCTCTCAAGTGTATCTCCAACTGACCCTCAAGCCTCCTCTTATACTTTTCCTGTTGATGAATCAATAGTCGTGATCTAATCTTTAGTCAACAACTAAGGTTAAATTAGACTTGATCTTCATCACTTAGAAGTTTCTCACCCATATTCTTATTAATATCCATTAATATTTTTATTTTCCTAAGTTTAGACTTAGAAACCCATTAAAAATATTACTTATTTTAATAGCTCCTCATCCGGGTGGAATTTCTGCAAACAATTTATGGGTCTTGGAGATCTCATGTGTTCTAGCCCCTCCACAAAATTTCGGAGCTAGAGCACATCCGATGCTACCCAAAATCAACAAGAATACAACTACATAGATGATATAGATAATCAACAACTAATGTTAAGAAGGATTGGCTATGACATCTTCATGAAAGAAGTTATGAAGACCCAGATAAGTATGATGAAGAGGGAAAACATTGATAGTGAATGCCTTGGAGACGGATTCATACAATCTGCAAGGATGTTGATGTTATAGAAGTAGATGTTATGACGAAGGGCCATCATAAAGAGGTAATTCTGGTTTGATGTTCACTCTTGATTTTTGAAAGAAAAACATCTAGTTGGATTGAAATAGGGCTACCGACAGAAGGTTGTAGAAATTTACCTACAACTAGTACACATAAATTTGGATAGATGATTCTAAAAGGAACATGACTTGAAAGAGGTAGTAGTATGAACGATAGCCAGATGATGACAAAGAAGGTCACTTTCCGATAAAAGAAAACTGATATGACTAGCAATAATTGGTTCAACACTATGTTTCGTTGAAGGAAAGCGATAAGAAAGATGGTCAAAGCCCTACGTAGAAGTTATGGAAGAAGATGACTCCCTAATATAGAAGTTGAAGTTTATTCATGACATGATGATGCAGAAAGAGGAGCCCTACAAGCAACTAATAGTACCATGATCTCCATGAAGAAATAGATAACTATTGTTGGAAATAAGTCCCTAGTTAAGAGGGAGCTTGGGTATATTCCTTTCATGTAAAGGAATGAGTAAGTCCTCCCTAGTTGAGAGGAAGAGATAGACACATCATTCTTGTCTTCACATCATGAAGAAAGAATGTGGGATTGGGTAAGCATTCGCGACCGATACTTCTTGCAGTAGTCTCGAAAACCGATACTCTTTGAGAATGAGGTAGGGCATCCAATTGACAAGAGTAGTCGAAGAGGAGATTCCTTGAGGATCTGTAATTCCAAGGGGGGAATGGTCCTAAAAGGACATACTTTGTGAACATGCAGATGGGGTATGTGCCTTGAGAGACAATGATGAAGGTGTTTATAAATCATTGTCTCCCCAGCATTGTGCTCTAATATAATGGAGAGATAGAGCTGTTAGTCAAGACCTTGCTATATGACAATGTTGGTTGATATGATGAGATGCACTAATATAAGCTGAAAGACAACTTATGATATGACTTCCAATCCGACTCTTCTTATGAGAATTCTTCAATATGAGAATGCCCATGTACCATCAATGTATTATGGCTACCTCCCTAGTTAAGAGGGAGTGTTGAAATATGTAACTAGGCTCGATCTTCATAATATTTTATGTACTCTTAATTTTATGTATTTGATGTAAAAAGAAAAAGAAAAATTATTATTGTTATTTTACAGCATGAGTTTCATGCTTAAGGTTAAATTGTTTTAGGTCATGTTGTCGCTCAAATTGTACATGTGAATGCGACAATGTTTAGGGCAGGGGTTGTCTCTCTAATCCCAACCCTCTCCATTTATGTTGTCTCCTTACATCAGGCTGAGGGGGGTAGTCGCTATGGATGAAACATTGAATTTGAGAGACACAACTAAATGGCCTAGCAACTTGGTTGAAGATGATTAGCAAGTTTAATTATATTAGCACAAGTTGATTAGATTTATTGAAATTATTAATCAAAGACCAATTCCTTAGGAGTCAAATTACTTGCACAATAGAGATTAATTTCCAAGTTACTAGATGAACAATTGCTGTAAGGATGAAAAATATCGTATATGAGATGCGACACCTAGAACTAAGTGAAATGCAAATTCATGGTTAATTTTAGATTTAAATGCCTATTCTAAGTGAAAATTTTCTCTCAACTATTTTGAAGTTAGTCTCAAATGTAGGTTGTGGAGATAAACCCAGGGGAAGAAAGTTATGGCTTTATTAACGATACCTCCCCTAGAGTTCTAACCACCCAAATGCCTCCAACGCTACAGGGACTATGGCCCTGATGATTGCAAGGTCACCGTGTTAACCACAAGTGAGGGTCTAAACCAATGTGGAAAAAGTCGAAGTCGGGATTAAATCGGCAAGGGTCCAAAAGTTGAAAAAGTCGTTAAAGTCGGGAGTTTTTCGAAAAAGTCGGCAAAAAGTCGGCAAAATTAAATGGCTAGACAAAAAAATAAAAAAATCGGGATTTAATCGGCCAGCCAAAAAAATAAAAAAATCGGGATTTATTCCCGACTTTTTCCACACTGGTCTAAACATCGCAAGTTGGGTGAGAAAGGTGGTCCTATCTTCTTTCAACCACCCTTATGCTTGGAGGTAAATTAATTAATGCACAACTAATCCTAGGATGAAGTGCAAGCTATGAGTGAATGTCTTAAATGAGATTATTAGACGATCCTCTTAAGTACTATGTTAAATTAGATGTTTATGACGTTCAATTCAAGAGCACAAATAAGTACTTGAAGAGAGCAATTATAGAAATAATCTCAACCATAGTTGCACGAAGCGCCCCCCCCCCGATTCCAAGCCCCGAAGCGCGTCCCGTACGGAAGTGCCTATGAAGCTTGGCCGGAAGCGGTGCTTCCAAATTCAGAAGCGGCGCTTCGGCATTTTCAGATGCTTCTTGGAAATTTGGAAGCGCTGTACGGAAGCGTCGCTTCCGAAGCGCCGAAGCGCGCTTCGTACGGCGCTTCGGGTGTCGGAAGCGTGGCGCTTCGAAGGAGGAAGCGTACGCTTCCCGTATGCTTCCAAAAAAGCTTCTGGAAAAGCGTTTAGAAAATCGTTTTTTTTTTTCAATTTTTTTTTAATTTTAGGTGAGTTTGCTTGTTGGAGTGGGTCCACCTTGGGTTAGGGTGACGAATGAAGGCAAAAATATATATATAAATATAGCAGATGCTCCCTCATGGTAATGTTAAATTCTTAAAGTAAAAGGATGAAAATGAAAAATATTTCATCCTTTTACTTAAATTTTTAATATTACCATCTATGAAACCGGATTCGCAGAAAAGGAGGGACGAATCCCGAATCGGTCGAATCCGACACGATTCTGTCGGGATTCGAATCCGTTTTTGATGACACGTCGTGTCATAATTCCCCACGTCGTGTCGGAAGGTGTCCCGAAAAAAGGCGAATCGTGTCCCTGTTTTGGAAACGAGTCCTGGTTTTTGGGCGAATCGTGTCACGATTTTTCTGTTTGCGGGTTAATAAAAGGCGGGTGTTTGAGCAGGGTATGCACATTGAGTGAGCAGTGTGAGCAGTGTGACTGTGTGAGCATTGAGCAAGCGGAGCGCTGAGAGGAGAGCAGCTGAGAGGAGAGCAGACTGTCCAGCAGTGTCGTCGGTGCCTGCCAGGTAAGTTCCTTCCCGCGTCAGTTAAAACTTAAATAGTTACGCTGGTTCACAACTTGTAATAGTTACGCTGGTTCCTATCCACTGTAAGTTGTAAGTTCTTACCCTCAAATGTAGTCTTTCTCAAAATACCTCCATCGGGTTAACTTAAAACTGAAAACGCTATAGCCTATCACCATCGGGTATACCTCCATATGCTTTTCGATGGCAAGTGTGAGAGCAAATCTATGTGTGTAATATGTGTTGAGACTCTGAGAGACGCCCTCGCATTTTAACTGGCATCAAGCTGTTCCAAGGTGCCACAACAGAACCTATAGCCCCAGAAGGAACCGAACCCTCCTCGCAGAAAACATTATGAGCATTGAGGAGCGATATATGTTCAGTGTTCACAGACAGGCACTCCACTCTGCCCACAGGTCTTCTCGTCCGAAAATTTTCT
Source organism: Pinus taeda (assembly GCA_000404065.3). NCBI lineage: Eukaryota > Viridiplantae > Streptophyta > Pinopsida > Pinales > Pinaceae > Pinus > Pinus taeda. The sequence goes on from APFE030038842.1 coordinate 89,221, forward strand.
CTAAACCAGTTGCCATATGTTTTTCCGTGCTATCACCACGCTATCACCACGCTGATAATGATAGTTTTTCATGGTGCCCAAGGGATGATAAATCATGTAAAAAGGAGACAGAGGTAACTATTTGAAGGCATCTGATACCATAGCAGTCATTCCGTAGATAAGCCTATATTCACGCTATAGTTCTTTACGGAAGGGTGGGTGGACAGTGGCAATTATCAATTATGTCAGCTAACAGATCTCCACGATTGGGATAAGCTTTCTCAAGTTCATATTATATTGCTATTTGATGGTGTTTTCCCGTCTTCTTATGATAATGCTTGGGAAGGCAGTGTAAAATCTTTGGGGTTTGAGAAATTATAGAAGTTCTTGATTTTCACTTGATAAATCGAAGTGTTTAGGGTTCTGTGCATGGCCTCCATTAGCCCATTCATGGGAGGTCTGGTAGCTTCTTCCATAAATAATGCATTTCTGATTTCCAACTTCCCTCATCATGAACGAAAGAGAATGAAGCTATTGCAGATGTCCTACTACAAGGCTTAGAAAGTTGTTCTGATAATCATACCACTGCTATGAACATAACACGAAAACTGCTAATAAACTGACTGTAAAATTGCTGCTATAACCAAAAAAGAAACCTGTAGGCTGTAACTGAAATCTGAGCTGAAAATAGGGGGACTTACAAGTTAAAAGAAAATCTGGACTGAAATTGGAAAACTGAATTTCTTATCAGAAATCCGAAAAAGGTTTAGTCAAGGGAACAGTACTAAAAAACTGTATAATAGACTCATACAGTCACTTTTTATTATTTCATAGTTACATAAGAATTTTCAACTTTATCAAAAACGGTTTCGAATCCTATCTTGATTAGATCCAATAATTGTTAGATTTTCTAAACCATGGCTAACAGAGAACTCATGACTCATAGGCATACAACAAAGAGATCTCAATTGATCATTGACATTGTTCATTTTTTAATTTATTTGCATTTATTAATTTTTGACAGCAGTTTGTTCATTTTTTTTACAGGTTGTCCACTTGTCGTTGAGGTAACCCCGTGGTCCGTAACAGTGTTCATGGCTCAATCAAAGGCAGGGGCAGCAGTTAGGGGACAAAGGAAGGGCAAGAATGTCATGGGTAGAGATGCCCTTCCTCCCCCAATATCATCAGAGTCTGCTGCAAGTAATGTTGAGGGAAGAGGACTTAAAGACAATGATAAATATCCATTATGGAAATATGTCACAAGAGAGGATGGGCCAAACAACAAGGGAAAGGGAGGAGGCAATGTGCAATGGAAATGTAACTTTTGTAACATTTCTTTCAAAAGCACATATTACCGTGTAAAATCACATTTGTTGGCTATACCTGGTTGTGGGATTGGATCTTGTAGAGTTATTACTTCTCAAAAGAGAAAAGAATTGGAAAAGGAGGCCAATGTTGGTATGGAACATGTGGCACTAGCTTCAAAATCAAAAAAACCCAATAATGAAGACCCCCTTCCATTTTTGAGGAAAGGGACCACCAAATTTCCATTTGAGAGTTCTACTTCTAGTGGGGGACAAGCATTAAAAGGAAGATCACTTGGTCCAATGGACAAGATTTTCCAAAAAGAGAGACGGGAAGAGCTTGATCTCACCATTGCCTTCTTCTTCTATCAAAACTTCATATCATTTAATGTTGTACGTTCACCTTTATTTTTTGAGATGTGCCGAGCTCTAACTCAAGGGGCTCCAGCAGGGTATGTGCCTCCTGGGTCAGAGAAGCTGAGAACCACATTGTTGACGAAGGCAAAAAAAGAGGTGCAAAAAATGCTTGAGCCTATTATGGCATCATGGCCAACATCTGGAGTTAGCATTGTTTCTGATGGATGGACAGATCCAGCACGACACCCAATCATCAACTTCATGGTGTCTTCCTTGAATGGTCCAGTTTTCATGAAAGCAGTGGATACACTTGGTGAATACAAGGATGCACAATTTATGGGTGAGTTATTTATTAAAGTTGTTGAAGATGTAGGTGTTGAATCTTGTGTGCAAATCATTACAGATAATGCACCTGTTTGCAAGGCGGCTGGCATGATTGTGGAAGCTAAATATCCACAAGTGTTTTGGACACCTTGCATTGTCCATTCATTGAACTTAGCACTGAAATCCATTACTTCTGATGTGCTTTGGATTGGAAGCATTATTGAGGATGCAAGACATATCCGTAACTTTGTGCAAAATCATACAAATGCCTTCACTATCTACAAGGAGTACAACAATCTATCATTGTTGAAGATTGCTAATACACGGTTTGCATCTTCATTCATGATGTTGAAGAGGTTGAGGGAGGTCAAGACCGCTCTTGGGTCCATGGTTATTTCTGAGTTTTGGTCTTTTTGGAGAAAGACAGATTAGGCAGCCTCTAAAAGAGTGAAGGACACGGTACTAGATGATGCTTGGTGGGAGAGGGTAGATCTAATTATTCGGATCATGGACCCTATCATCTCTTTGCTTAGAGTTGCAGATACAGACAAACCCATCCTAGGAGAGGTTTATGAGGGATGGGATTCCATGATTGAGTCTGTGAGGAGCATTATTCTACAGAGTAGTGCCCCTAGTATGAGACATCAACAGAGGCCTTCTGCGATACCATACATGATATTCTTGTCAGCAGATGGGACAAGAATTGTACACCTTTACATTGTTTGGCTCACTCATTGAACCCCAAATACTACAGCCATGAGTGGCTGAATGGTGGACCTTCCCGTAGATTCCCTCCTCACATGGATGCTGAAATATCACAGGGGAGGAAAGAGGCATTCAGGCGGATTTATCAGGATAGTGCATTGCTTGCTGAGGTGGAGGATGCCTTTGCAGAGTTTTCCACTGGCACTGGTCGATTTGGAGGTTATGATGTGATTAGAGACAGGGGGCTTAAGAAGCCCTATTCTTGGTGTGCAAATCATGGGGCAACAAGCCCTCCTCTTTAGCAGTTAGCCATGAGGCTCCTCTCTCAGGTGACTTCATCCTCTTGTTGCGAGAGGAATTAGAGCACATATGGTAATTTGCATAATGTGAAGAAAAGCAGGCTTGAGCAGTCCAGGGCAGAGAGAATGGTGTATGTGCACACCAACCTTCGTCTTATTTACAGGCAGAGGGAAGAGTGGTTGAGGGGAAAGACAAAGATGTGGGATGTCTTTCCTGATGATATGGGTCTGGACAGTAGTGTTGAGTTGGCATTGGCCAACATGGATCTTAGTGATCCAGTGCTAGAGCCTGTTAGCTTTGATGACTTAGAGGGGTCAACCTCCACACCAGCAGATGCAGAGGCGACTATGGATATAGGGGAGGAGGAGGATGCAGAGGAGAGCAGTGGGGACCATGATGATGAGGACAGTGATACTGATTGATGCCTTGAGGCTTGTATACCTGTAGTTGTTTTATATTTTCTATTTCTATTTGCCATTGGCATTGCACCACACTACCTATGTAACACATTTTGATTTGATGACTTAATGTCAAATGAGAAAACTACAGTGTCAGTGTGTTTATCTTACTATCTTGTAGTTGTAAGTTGTCTTTTAGTTATGGATTATGAATCATGATTAATTTTTTTTTATAGATCTTAGATGATTTATCATTTATGTGACCAGTACCACTGACATTTATTTGAATTTTGTATGTACTATGCATGCTAATAGCTATAGATTAAGATCTATGTTTGAAATCAATAAATTTGTATCATTAATTAAAATTGTGTAAGAAATATATTAATTTTTAATATATATATATATATATTTTTAATAAAATAATATATAACGTGTCCTAACGTGTCCTGTTCCGGGGCGTCAGCGTGTCTGAATCCGACACCACGAATCTCGAATCCTACGTGTCCCAAATCCCCGTGTCAGGTGACTCAAGCGTTCCCTTGGCTGCTATATGTGAGACAATATGATCCTGGACTCCGTCTAGGATCAACCTCTTCGCCCGTGCCATCTCCTTTCTGTACTCTTTCGGCGGATCTGCATCTGTGGGAACTGCTACCACCACATCAATATAGGGTTTCAAGCCATATTCTTCTAGAAGGAAGGACATCCTTACCTTCCAGATGACTTAGATGGAAGCTCCGTCCAACCTTTCTTGATTGCGAAGCCCAGCAGTGGCCATCTCAACGTTCTGTCGAAAAATTCCTCTTTCCTTTTGCTCATCTACTGCTCTGTTATTCGCACTCCCTTCGGGAGTGAGAAGATCTTCTTAGAGCCACTGTTGATCTAGAAGGATAAATCTAACTTCTTGAGACTAGAAGTTCCCTGAGGAAAATTATCTCTCTATATGTGTTCTTCTCTCTTCCACCCGACGCCGGCTTTGCTTTAGCGAATTGTTGCGAAAACCATTGACTCTAGCTAGAAATTTGCTCAACGAAAAAATATGAGTTGCTCCCTTTACCTCTGGAATCACTCGATTTGGTAGAATTGAATTTTTCTGCCCCTTAGGAAAATCGAACCACCACAAGTAACTCGGCCTCCTGGTAGAATGACTGTGCTTCCCTTGGGAATTTCGGCTTGCTGCCCACAATGAGCAGCAAAATTCCTTCTCTTTTCACCTCTGAGCTCTACGACTGAACAATTGCTTTCTAAATCATGTGAAAATTCCAAACAGGAATCCTATTGTAGGGACTGGAAATTATTCACCTAATTGTTAATTTTATTTAAGAATTTATTTGTTGTTTGCCATGGAAAATACTGAATAAATCACACTACAATCTACACATAAAATTGCGGAAGAATAAAACGCTGGAAGAAATGATAGCACACATAACACAATTGTTTTGGACAAAAGTACGCGGAAAAACCAAACTTGGGAAAACCGGTGCAATAGCTGAGGGTTTTATTATTAAGCAACAACGAAATAATCTAATTACAATCTGGATGCAGAATATTGGCAATCCTGCGAAGGAAATACTAGCAAAAATCTAGTGAGGAATTTGCCTCACTCCACAGGAAAATCTAGGCTCTGACTGCAGCTCCAAGTGAGCTGTCCAAACTGCCTTTGCGTTGGCTCTGCGTTACCCTAGTGCAATCCCTTTCGGGCCAATCTGAATCAGTCTCTCCTCAAGCCACCTAGTCTCCTGCTTTCTGGGAAAATGTTTTTCCTGACCGTCAGAACCTTTGTCTAGCCTCTAGCACTGAAACTCGACTTTTCCCCAACAGAATTGAAATTGCCTCTAGAGGCTACTGCGTTGCCCCAACATCAATGTCTTTGTGGCTCTTCTGCCTTTGTAATTGCACCCACTTGATCTGGATATCTTCCTTCAACTTCACTGTCTTTGCCCCTCTCTCACTGCTTCGATTTGTAGCTCTTTCTTTTGTTGAGATTGCAACAAGATGATGGAGCTTAGTGAAAAGAGTCGCCTTCACTAAGTGGGCCCGCAGACCATTTTTGGTGCAAGTCTATTTTTAGACATATGGATCATGTCTATGGATTGCAGGTTGCTGTTTATGGATGATTGATCAAGTTGGAAAAAATAGATGGACTTCTATTTTTAGACCACAGCGGAGTGACACCACAGCCGAGTGACTGCTAAGTCTAAATATAGAACAGTCAAATATTATTAGCTCATAATAATATTTAGACTATAAACTTTGTCTTATTCTCTTGGAGCACTTCAGGATGAGCTACGGATGTGGTACATGCAGATCCCAGAAGGACATACGTGGTTACCTATGGGATGACTAATATTTGCATGCAGGACTTCAGTTAGAACTCAAGTGAGTTGAGTTTAGTGGACTGGAGGTGCAGTTGATGGAGTTGTGTTCAGTTTAGCTTTGTTAAACTGGTTGTATTTAGTCTAACTGGCAAATAGACTAGAGATGAGTTGGGTGAAATAGTTATTAATTAATTCACAAGTTATTAACTCATAATACAACTAATGAATACATCAGTTAACTCAGTTGCATGTCAGTGCATGTTCAGTTCAGCAGGGACAGGTGTTAGAAAATCAGATTGCTATCAGTTGTGACTATAGTTGTGCATCAGATCTTGCACAATCAAGGGATTGAGTATGCCAATGAGTTTGCTCACGTATTTTCCCACATTGTAGCTT
>APFE030038853.1:0-26578 GCA_000404065.3 Pinus taeda
TTATGAAAATTCTTGAATGTTTGAAAAGCATCAGATTTGTTCTTCAATAAATAAACCCAACACATTCTGGTGTAGTCATCAATAAATGTCATCAATAAATGTCATGATATATTTATTTCCATTTGCAAAAGGAACACGCATTGGACCACATAAATTTGAATGAATGAGTTCAATTTTTCTATGTGCTCTTGAATGTGAATCATGAAAATACAGTTTGCTATGCTTTCCTAGAATGCAAGCATCACATTTTCTAAGTTTCCTAGGAATTGTAGGCAAACTAGCAACACCATTTTTCTTCAACAAGCAGAGACTGTCATAGTTCAGATGTCCAAATCTAGCATGCCATAATAAACGTATGGAAGTGTACCTTCTTGATGATGAGAACTGTATGAGAAATGTTGTGCACGAGCAGAGGTTCCTTGCAGCCTGAGAAGCCTTTCTTCTTCTATTCCCCTCATGACAAGTGAGTGGTCAGATTCTTTTCTTACCTCAAGCTTGCCATCAAAAATATGAATGGAGTGACCTTGCTGGCAGATGTGGACCAAGGACAACAAGTTTCTCTTGAGCTCTGGGAGATATAGAACATGATTCAGAAGAAAGTCTGGAGGATCAGGCAGTTTAAGCCTAATTATGCCAAGCCTTGATGGCTTGATTTTTGATTGGTCTGCAAAGTATACTTCCCCATAAACATTGTCAGATTAATCTTCAAAAAAATCTTTTATATGAGTCATGTGGCTGGTTGTTCCTCAATCAAGCAACCAATCATTTTTCCAACAGGCAAGTGAAGCATTAAATAAATCCTCATTTACTCCAATGTTACATTGTGACACAACATAGTGAGTGGATTCAGGTGCTTTACCTTTGTCTATATCATTAGTTTTACCTTTCTGTTGGTTTCTTTTCTACTCAATTTTGTCCCATGGTAGCTTGCATGTAGATGCATCATGTGATCCATTTCTTTTGTAGTGTATGTAGTGCAAATATTCCTTTTCCCCTTGAGAATGTCCACCCCCCTACCTCTAAAATATCTTCCTCTTCCTCTTTGACCACCTCTTTCTCTTGTAGAATCTTGAGCATGATGCTTTTATTTACGAGCAAGGCACACAACATCTTCAGAAGATTTACGGGTTGTCTTCTTTCCAAAAGCTTCCTCCCTTTCAACAAACTTTTTCATAAGAGAGTCAAAAGTTATATCTTTGAGATTTCCATTTTCTTGCAATGACTCAAGATAATTGGAGTAAGTAGGATAAAGTGCCTTGAGAAAATCGATAAGTGGAATATCCAATTCAACCTTAGTGGATTTGATATCATGCATTATAGACTTTACCTCAGATGCAAGAGCAAGAGGATCATTATTTTGCAATTCAAGAGTGAAGAGTTTAATCATGAGTTCAACAACTTCAAGTGCAGAATGTGAGTCATAGAGTTCTTTCAGCTTTTGTAAACCTTCAAAGGCAGTTGAATATGACGAAATATGGCGACTCACCTCTTCATTTACAGACACTGTGATTAATACATAAGCTTTGTTGTTCTCGTTTTCCCAAATGACGAGCTCTTTGTCTGAGGTAGGTTATACTGGTTCATTGTCTCCGTCTCTGACACACACTCCTTTCCACGACTCATTGAATATAAGGGTGTGTTTTATCATCCAGGACCATTCAGGATAGTTCTCCTTGCCAGTGAGAACTATTCCCACCATGGATATGATTGAATGCATTCTGTAGAAAAAAAATTCTACTAATAGAAAAATACTTCTCCAATATACAATAAAATTGTATTACTGGTGGTAATTTTTTTTACATTTCAAAAGGGAATTCTCTCCATGTATTGTGTTTGTCTTTAATGAAAATATAAAACATAGATCACCTATGCATTCTTAAAAAAATTAAATCTCTTCCTCATCATTTTTCTGCAATGCTCTTGAATTTTTTCACACGAAAAGGCAACAAAGTTATTTGAATTTGGCCTTCGCTAATGTAATCTCAATGTATATACTATACAATTCAATATAGAGTTTCCCATTAGCAAGCAAATGGGTTCTAATCTAACGTTTGCATATACTTCAATCCGAGCAAAATCAATCATTTTGTTGGAACCACAGATTACCTCACCCTCTGATTCAGTGAACGAGATCAGATTTGTAACTACCTTGTCAATTTTCTAAGTGTTGATGTGAACATAACACCAATGATCCACGTATGTGAGATCAATCTATTCCAACTCTGATCATGTTGGACTATTATAGCAACCCTATCAAGACCAGCATCACGGAACTTATCAATTATGTCATCCGAGTTCCTCGATATATGTATTCAAGTGGTAATATTCTATAGAATGGCTTCATATACCTCTAATTATGGCGGAGGATATCGCAGCACCAACCAAGGTTTTGGTTATGCTTCGTTGGATCAATCTGGAGTAAATTCTAAGTGCTGACTTTGAAGATTATATCACATATTTTGAGAATACAATTGGTAATGCACATGCTCCAATCGCATATCTATGTGTTGTTCTGTTGAAAACCTGGTGTAGTCAAAGTTGTCTCACTCGTTGTGTGGTGGAATGAGAGTATTTAGTGTGTAGTGAAGGCAGGGAAGAACAAACAGTGAAATTAAATGGGCACAACAGATGTGATGAACCCAGAGGTTTTAAAGGAGGAAGAACCCATTCTCATGGAGATCCCTCAGAGGTTTTGTTTCCAATAAATAATAATGAGGAAAGCAGATAGGCATGATGCCGAGGGGATATGGAGGGCAACAATGCGTAGGAGGCCAGTCATTCAGTGAATGTTCAGGAATATGGCCACAAACAGTGGCATTTGATTTTCAAACTTTAGAATATCTTCATGTACCGTGAATCCTGGTAGACTTGGTTCAAATAGCTAACAATTTCGCCTTTAGGCAAGGTTCAGGACCAGCATTGAGAAATAAAAATTCATATGACAGATAGGGCCAACGTTCAGAAATAAAAATGCATATGACAGATAGGGCCAGAGTTCAGAAATAAAAATGACAGACAGGGCCAACGTTCAGAAATAAAAATGCATATGACAGATTGGGCCAGTGTTCAAAAATAAAAATGCATATGACAGACCAGCGTATAGTCCACAACAGCAACAGTGAAGGGAGTTACAAATATTTGGGGAACTTGTCTCTGATACTATGTCAGGCTAGGCAGTAACTCCACAAAGCAAAAACTGATTCTTGTATTATTCCACAAGGTAGATCTTCATTATATACATGAGGGAGATACTGTTCAGTACATCTCCCGATGACTGTTCATATTTCTAATTTATTTATTTACATAAATTCACCCAGTCACAAGGATTAGGTGTCAACAATTTTTTTTGTTTTTATTTGAGTGGTTATTATTATCATTATTATTAGATCTAACTTTGACTTTATGAATAGGACAACATCTTGATATATAAATGATTTCACTCATTTATGGACACGACAACATCTCCACCATAACAAGTTGTAAAGCACCTATCAGTGCAATAATGTATACTACTTTACTAACTGGACTAAGGCTATGACTTATATATTTATCTATTCACTAAAATGTCAGGTGGAAGAATAGATTAGACGTGGAATTTAATTTTGCATATGATGAGTACCCAATCTACATAATTTTGAGAAGAGCCACATTGAAAAAGTTGAAAATAAACCCATTTTATTCTTCTATTTTTAACTTGAAAGAAACTCGTTATTTCTTTCATTTTTTACCTTTTTGGATGTGGAGCTTCTTAAAAGTATGCAAAGTGGTTAATTGTTATATTTGAAGTCAATTTTATGTCCAAAGGGTGCATCCACCTGACATTCAATTAACATATCAAAATACAAGGCAAAAATACAATTACAAAAAACAGTTTTCTTCGTTTCCCTCTAAAATTATTTACCTCTATGCATGACACCGTCATATTTAATCTTGTTGCCCCTATTAAGGTTGAATTTTGTAGATTTTATTTATTTATTTTGAAGTCCATTTTTTACTTCAAAATTACCCTAATGATGGGACTTATTAGCTTTAGATGCTTTAGGTAGATCAAGTGGGATTGTCATAACTTGAAAGAAATGTTAATGCCATTTTGAAAGCCACTTCCGAAGGTTTTATTAATATTTCATATATGTAAATTTCTATAATCCCAATTTTCAATAGAAGATGTTTCTAGTAAAATATTGTCTATAACTCCATATATTCCTTGGAAGGATTGGTCATTGGTGTAAATTTTAATTTTTTATTATGTGTTGATAAAATATAGCATAGATGCTTACTCATATTGACCCCCTTTCAGAATTGTTTTGGACTACTTAGAAATAAGGTTTAAGTGATGTCCATCTTGAAAATATTTCAATGACATGGAGAAACTAGCATGTTAGCAATTCTAGAGTGGCTAAAAGAATAGACCAGTGCCACCTTTGAGCTTCCTTTTTGGAGAACTTAAAGATAATGTAATGGATTTCTGTAAGTGGTGAATCATATCACTGCCCATTTGTTCTAGAAATCGCCCCCACTATGGGAAAACATCACATCTATTTTAAATTAAATCCAAAACAGTTGAAATATTCCACATCCATTCAAGCCATAAAGGATGTTTGGTGGCCTTTAGACCCCACAATTTAGAATCTCAACAAATTTAGTTCCATAAAACTCCCAGGACATAAAATCCACAACCATTACTGGGCCTATTAAATTTTTTAAAGGGCTAATAAGATCCTCTTGTATATTAAGGCATATATTCAAAATTGTTTGGTAAAGAGGGTATCAATTATCTTCCTAACCAACAACAATTACATTTAAAAAATTATACAACCATTTTCATAAAATTCTCTTAAAATATAGAAAAGGGAAAATGAAAATTAGGGAATTATCGCTCCATTGAGTGATTGAAAATACAATTTTCTTCCATCATTAAACCAATCATTATAAGGAGACTATAGACTTAATTGGGACCATCAACAAATCTAATGGAACACAAATTACATCTTTTAGAGACATAACCCATGAATGTGCCTCCCACTTCTCGTGCACATTTCTAGGGAGCTCTAGGGCTAATATAGACATGATGCTAAGGATGGTCAACCACTTTATTTTATTTATTTAATAAAGAATAGAACATGAATCTTATGGATAAAATAAACAAATATGAGATTTAAGGTATTTCTCGTAGTTTCTAAAAGAACAAGCACGTCCATAAGTATATATACATCCATTTTTTGACTTTGTTATACATATAGAATACTCCATGATGTTAGGTAGACCTTGGCTACTTTTTGTTCCACATTCATTACTATAATCCCAAATTTGGACATTTCCTCCTTTGAGCAGTTCAAACCCATATCCATATGCAAATTCACTTATAAAACCATTTCTCAAAGGATGAAATATATTCTCTATGATAATAATTCCATAATGAACGTGGATTCCTAAGAGAGAGACAAACCCATGAAGCAATTTGCATATCCCAATAAGGCCTTCATTCAATCCATACAAATCATTAAAAATTAATAGTTTCTTGAAGTATATGTCATCCTGGGTTTCAATTTTAGGATATCTTTCATTTAAAAGGAAGACTGCTTTAGTCCCTCTTATCCCAAGACCCCATATGCCAGGAATTGTAGATTCATTATGGTTGGGGGTTTCTCTACTGAATTTTTTTTTCATCATATCAAAGCCCTATGCAGATATTCGTTTCAGGATAGGCTACTAGTGGTGTGTGTATGAATTTTGTTGCTGCTGCTTAGTCTGTCCAAAAGTTTCATTCTGAAACATCTCCAAACACCTTTTAAATATTTCAAATTTCTGAGAAAGAAGTAGAACAAGATCCTCTGTATCATAACCACCTCGTTTGTTTATTTGCATGCAAATCCTAGATTGCATACAGGTAGACTTTTTGATGTCCCCTAAATGAGACCAAGAGTCCATTATGGAATGGTTTCCGACGTCTGGTTTTTCCGAGAAGATTTTTCTGTTTCCTCTAAACCATTTTCCACCTTCCCGGTTCTCATTTTCCTGCTCCTCGGGTTTTGGATTTTGTCAGAGTTTTGAATGCTAAAGTTTATGGAGTACAAGAAAGGTACTTGTATATCAGTCTTTGGAATTTGTGGATCATCAGTAGTAGTTTTTTAATCCAGTGCTGACTCAGTTTACCCCATCTCCTCATAAATCTTGAGTTAAGGTAGGCCTTCCTCGGTATATGATCCATGTTTTCGAAAGGTTGCGATTTAATTCCCGATCTACATGCTGTCAGTAATTTTGTAAGGAAAATCTTCCTTTCCCCATGGGATCATATCTTCTCTGGGGATAACATTCAATAGTTTGGTCAAACCAATTAAAGGAAGGTTTTATTTCCAGACCCGCAATATCCTTTTGAAGGACAGCATAGTACAAAGGAGGCATATATTTTTTGGCCTGAGGATCAGTTGCATCGGCCATGGGGACTTGCCATAACATCTTTGATAGTTGGAGGCTTGTAAGAATCATGCCACGACGATAATTGACTAGGAAAGGAACTGTTTTAAATCCCGAGATGCCTTGCTATCAGTGCTTTTGTCAGGAAAATCTACCTGTTTCATGTCTGATACATTCCTCGTTTTGGGTATTATATTCTTTAGTGGCCTGTCTATTTATGGCATGAAATATTGCCTATCTCGGAAATCGATTTTTAAGGATTTGCCTAGTACACTGGGGGTGGGTTTCTATGGAATGGGGGTTTGACGGATCGGCCATGGAGGCCATGGTCAAAGCAGCTGAGTTGGCCGATTCTTGTAAGATTCCCGCCATGTTGTCAACAGATTGGTAGTCCATGTTGACTAACAGGATTGTCATTCCGTTGCAGCAAACAAATGACCTGGTGGGAAATCGCTGTCAAATCCCTCAAACATCCCAGGAAGGAACCCGAAGTTACCATCTCCAAAGAGGCCATGTAGAACATGAATCTCCATATTTCTTCAGAAAGAATATTAAACCTATGAAAACTATTCCACCCCTGGCGGGGATTAGGTTGGACAACATTTATCTTATAGAACGAATTGAAATCCTGCAGGAGATTGCGTCGGTTGGCTGGTGGCATTTCCCTGAAATGGATGATGCCAGGATGCGAAAATGGTTAGAGTCTCAATGGAAACCTTTGATTGGCTACATCCCCATCATAGCCAAACTGATGAAGGAGTGGTATTGCTTCCATTTTCTGAGTGCCAGTGACCAAGAAGCAATTCAGACTCATCCATTGGTACATGGAATGAGCTTCTTGGCGCTTCACAGATGGTACATGGGTTATAATCCACTGAAAAATACCCCCATAAACAATTTAATTTGGGTAAAACTCTCGGGTCTTCCCTTGGAGTTGTGGTCAAAAGAAACTCTATATGAGATTGGAAATGTTGTGGGAAGATGTATTTATGTGGATTATAGATGTCTGGGGGAGAAAGACAAATGTCTTGCATGGGTTCTCATTGAGAAAGCCTATAAGGGTGGTTTTCCCGACCACATTGAATATCATGGAAGGATTTTAAGATAAATCAAATACTGGACTTTTCGGGAGTCCCTTTTAGGTGCTTAGTATGCCACAAGACAGGACATCTCCATAAAAACTATCCTTGTCTCCCTGTGTCAAAAAACCAAATTTTTCATGGTAAACATCAATCGGCAAAAAATAAAAGGGGGATGAGACCTTCTTTTTCTGAAATGGAAAAAACCTCCCCTATTATTAGGTCATCTCCTTCGGATTTTGGTAATCTGTAGGGGATTCTTAATCTTGAAGATGATTGTCAATTTTTTGCTTCCCCTGGTCAAAAATATGCTCCTCAATTCCATATCTCTCCCTCTTCTAATACTCAATTTCAAAGAAATATGCCTGAAAGCTTGAGTAGACCCCTCGGTTCTCCTAAAGAAGGGAATTTGTCCCTTTATTGCCCCCCCTCAATGGATCCTATTGCTGAAAAAGATCTCCATGTCCCCTCTTCGGCTCCCAAATCTATCAACTCCTTCAAAGCAGACTCTCATATCACCTTAATCTCATCTTCCTCTCCCTCATCAAAAAGGGGACTGACTCAATCTCTGAAACGTAAAGAACCTATGGTCTCGGAAACCCCTCTAAATTCCCCTATCTCATCCCCTTCAAACTCGATTGGTAGTGACCTGGACTACCTCCTTAGCAAGAAAACCCTTGAGCTCGATCCCCTAACCATTCATAAACCAGGGGAGCCATCCTCCCCGCAAATCAGTCCAAACTCTGCAAAAAATATCACAGTAAGAAGGAAAAATAGTAGGGGTAGCAGGCACTTCAGAGGAAGGGGGGATGATGTTGGTATAGGAGTTCAAAATCTTTCTTTAGTTGATGTGCCTATCATTTATATGACAGAAGATCGGCCTCTTAGAGAAAGTGTAGCTGTGAAGCCTTCGAAATGAACTTCATCCTATCCATGAATATAAGGGGGTCAGGGGCTGGCCAAAAAATTTTAGCCCTCAAGAATCTTTTCTTTGCAAATCAACCCAAAACCATTTTGATACAAGAAACCATGCACAACACTCCTATATCCATCTCATATTTCAGAAAAATGATACCTACTTGGCATATGGCCACTGTGGAAGCAAATGGTCAATCTGGGGGCTTAGCAGTCTTATGGGACCCCGAATGGATCAAAGAAAAAGCATATAAATGCTTCCTTGGTATTCTCATTTCGGCATCCATTAGAGGGAAAGATTGGCCAAAAAATATTTTAAACATGTATGCTCCTTACAAAAATAGGATAAATTTCTGAGAGAAAATTTTTGCTTCAGAAATTGTTGATATTGACTACTTGATGATTGCATGGGATCTAAATGTTACGCTAAGCATTGATGAAATCTGGGGAAACAATCGTAAAAAAGATCCCCTTGTTGACCGTATTAGATATGCACTGCTGCACAAAAAATTGGTGGACATAAATCTGCCCAAAATGAAGCCAACATGGGACAATGGAAGAAATGAAGAAGCATATGTAGCAAAAAGACTTGATCGGTTCATTCTACATGAAAGTGTAATTCACAGACTAGGTATTCCCTTTACCTCAATAGGAAATGACTATGTATTGGATCACAGACTGATTTTCCTAGGATGGAGATAAAAAGGATTTAGAAAAGGGTATCCTTTTAAATTTAACAAAATATGCTTGGAAGATTATGATTTTAATGAAGCCATAAGTAATCAATGGAAGCAATTATCATCAAGTGAAAAAATGCCTTCTTTCTTAACTTTCAGAGAAAAGATTGAGTCCATTTGGAAATTTGTAAAAGACTGGTAGTAGAAGAAAAGACAACAAAATAGAGTAGCCCTTCGGGAAATTCAGAAGGAACTGGATAGTGTCTCTGATAATTTAGTTGATCCTAATATCCCTTTCAACATGAGATGTCATATGAGGGAGTTGCAAAGGAGAAAGTGTGAAATCTTAGAACAGGAAGAGGCATCATGGAGATTAAAAAGCAAGGAAATTTGGTTAGAGGAAGGAGACAGAAACTCAAGAACACCGTTATCTCCCATATTGTTTATCCTAGCAATGAACACCTTAAACCTGCATATCAATAAGGCAGTGAGTGAAAACATGTGTCATCCTCTGAGGATTTGCAGGAACAATTTCATATCGCATAATCTCTTCATTGATTATATTCTTATTTTCGGAATGTTTTGCAGGCTCACGTGGTCATGCGTATATGAGATCCTAAAAAAATTTCAAAGGACTATGGGCTTACAAATAAATGAATCAAAGTGTGTTCTTTTACATAATGATGGAAATCCAGAACTAATAGAGTGGATATCATCTCTCTTTGGGATTGAGGCATGGTCCATCGATCAGGGAATGAAATATCTGGGATTCTTGTTAAAAGCAAAGGGATACTCCAAATTGGATTGGCAGTGGATAATAGAAAGATACTACAAAAAGATTTCAGTATCGGAATACAAATGCCTTTCAATGTCAGGAAGAGTCATTCTGGCTCAATCAGTCCTCACACAACTTGCGGTATATTGGGCGCATTTGTTTTTTCTTCCAGCAAGAATTATCCAGAAAATGAACAAGATAACAACAAATTTTATTTGGGGTGGCTAGGCTCAGAAAAGGAAATATCATTTATCAAATCTATCATCAATCTCGTTATCGAAGAATCTAGGATCATGGGATCTACTGGACCTAAGGAGCTTTAGAAAGGCCCTTTTATGCAAATCTCTTTGGAGAGGGATTTTCGGGGAGAGCCCATGGAGTAATACCATAAAAAAGAGGTATATGGGCGGTAAGGATCTCTCATATTGGTTCAGAATGGGAAGGATTGGATCCATTTATGGCTCTGCAATATGGCTAAGCTTCCGTAAGATAGAAGGGCTATTCTTAAAGAATTTGATCTGGAGTTTCCAATCCGGCTGCAAGATTCTCATTGGTCTGGATACTTTTTTGAGCGGACAAGAGGATATCATCTTTCCAAAGGCTCTCCTTAACGTTTTTCACAGGAAAGGCTATTTCACTTGGGACAAACTCATTGCAGAATGGAATGGCCCCCTCCCTATCTGGATAGGAGATGGCAAAATGGGGATGCCTGAAAATGTGGCAAGGAAATGGAAAATTGTAGAAGTCTATCTGAAAAATTGTGGAATATATCGTTCTTTAGATGTCGATGTCCTAACATGGAAAGATATAAAAGGGGTATCCCAGGTTCGAGTAAAGGATATTTACTTAAATTTGATAACCTTAGGAAATTCCATCCCCGGCTCCCTTTTTCCTTTATCTTTCTGGAAATCAGGTTGCCTGTCCAAATCTATTTTTTTCTCTTGGATGGTATTCCACAAAAAAAAATTATCTTGGGAAAAATTAAAAAAGAGGGGATGGCAAGGCCCGGGTCTTTGCCCTATATGCAGAACTGAGGAAGAAATAGACTGTGAATATGGTGGAGCAAGGAAAGGGAATCTTGGAGGCCGATTTTCATCATCACTTTATGGTGAATATGGAGATGGAGAAACAACAATATTTTTAATGATTGTAAGGAGCCTTTTATGAGAATCGTCCAAAGCATATCTTCCTTTTTTGAATCAATACCTGAAAAGCCTCCAAAGGAGAAGTGATCAAATCCCGTCATGGATGATCTATGTCGTGACAGTTTCCCGAGAGCTTTCTTAGATGGAGCGGCACAAAATTATTCATGTGGCTATGGAATCCACATCATCTTGGATGAAAATACTCAGTATTTTATTTCATGGAATGGAGGAAAAGGATCCAGCTGCAAAGCGGAGGTGATGGCTCTTGCAGGGCTCCACTCCTTCTGTATTTTATTTAACATCTAGTCTGTTTCAGTTCTTGGGGATTCCAAAGTAATGGTTGATTTCGTTCAGGGAAAAATCCACATTGGCAATCCTCACCTGGCGGGTTGGATGAACAAGATAGTTTTTCTTTAGGAAAGGATGGAAGGGTGTTCCATACAGCATGTTTACAGGTTTTAGAACAAGATGGCAAACAGTTTATCAAAGGAAGGTTTGCTATTGTCTCCAGGTATATGGAATATGAAGGTAATTTCAGATGAGCAGGTGTTCTCTATCACAAATTTTTCCTTACCTGATGCTTTCTGAGTTTGTCAGGTACATTTTGTTTATGCCTCTTTTTGTCCCTGCAATCCTCATTATTATTTTGTCCTCATTATGATTTTTGTCTATATCAAATTGCCCACCAGTCTGGTCTCTCCTCATATACAGTTTTCCATATGGCAAGTGTAATTTGATCATTATACTCCTTATATAATATATTTATGCTTTTTCTTTACTGAAAGAAAGAGTCAGATAGATTTACATAAAAGTAGTATTGGTTCATTTGTGATTATTATTCATATTAATTTATCAACTTAAACATTTTTTAATGTCGAGAGAGGTCTTAGACAAGGGTTTCCTCTCTCTTGCCTTCCCATCCTCCTAGTAGATAAGGGCATCAAATTTCATATAAGGGAAGATTTTAATGTATTTTAATGAAAGGTGATTCCATCATTCGCACCTCTTCTATCTCCCACATTATTTTTTGTTGTTGACATTATTGTTTTCTGTAAAGGGTATATTCAAAGAATTAAGCATTTGAGGGACCTTTTTGCATCCCATAATTCCAATAGCATGTGTATTAATAGGAAAAAATATTCCATGTTTTTGTGGAGTTTTTCCAATCTAGACACATTATACTTAGCGGGTTTTATTTTTTTAATTACCATGGATATCAACTCTAGGTTAAAATATCTAGGGATTTATTTAAAGTGAAACAATTTCTAGAATAATGTGTTTCTTTCTTTAGGTATTTGTAGAAATTGAAAGGAAAAATAATGCTTCATGTCATGAACTCAAGTTGGAAAGTTGGTATTGGCTATAATAATCCTTAGAGAAATAATATTTTACTACATCTCTCTAGACTCAGTTCTAAAAGGAAACCTTGGGAAACTTTGCCAAGTATTATTCACATTTCTTTGGGAAAGTTTTCAGGAGAAATACCAGTTATTTTTGCCTCTTGGAAAAATTCGGCTAACCCAAACTTGTTACAGGTTTAGGGGTTTCGAAAAGAACCAATTATTCTTACCTCTTGGAAAATGTTCACAAGAGTGCTTGGAGACTCATCCAGGAAGGTATCTTATGTGCATAGCTAACAAGTTATAAGTGTTTCATGCTTATATCTACCATGAATTGGATTCTAGAATAAGAGAATAAATCTAAAAATGGCTCCATAATTTAGAAATATGTTATTCTGGCCTTCATTGAAGAGATCATTGAGTTGATTGTCATAATCAATGTTTCATCCCTCCAAAAAATCATCCATTGTCTTTTTAAATATGGATTCAACATTCTAAATTAAGTAATTAGACATGAATATATCTTGGGGCACAACAATTGGCTTCATAAAAGGTACAAAAAAAATTGATGGTGGAATTGACTTTATTTGGGACTCATATATATTGGATACAATAAAAAATCATTTTTCGTCCCATATATGAAGTGGGTCAACTTATTCTATCTCCAAAACCATCTAATGGTTATGCTCAAAAATTGGATTGTAACTCTTTCCTAAGATCTTAACCTTTAGTTAATACCATGATGGGGAAATGACATAGAATACAAATACATTTTGAACTAGTTGGGAACTTGAGGAGTCTATATAATCTATTCATGCTCAATAATAATGTATATATTCATGTTCAACAATTTCTAAAAGATAACCAATTATTCTGACCTCCTGGAAAACATTGGAAAGAGTGTTTGGAGACTCATCCATGAAGGTATCTTATGCCCATAGATAAAAAGTTATAATTGTATCTTGCTTATATGTACAATGAATTAGATTCTAGAATAAGAGAATAACTATAAAAATGACCAAATAATTTGGAAAGACGTTATTCAATCCTTCCTCCTCATCAGTAGATGGTTGATTTGTAATATTTGGGATAAGTATCAAGTTTTGATTTGAAGGAACCATTGGGTTGAGTGCCATAATCAATGTTTCCTCTCAACCATTAGTGTACATTGCATTAAGTAGTTCATCAAGATCTCATTAGGACCTACATTGTGGCCATAATTAGATCCTCTTGCATTAACTATTAGGGACACATATGCCATCCTTTCATTTATGACTAGACATTCCTTATCATTTGGCACATTTTGTATTTTTATTGTTTTCTATTTTGATTATGTTGTTTTTTAGTAGGGATACGACCAAGGATGTAATGTGGCTTTGAATAAAAAATATCCATTCTAACTAATTTCTAACTCCACTAATCATTTATTGGACAAAGAATATTCTTACAACTCCAAAATTATTCCAAATGCCCTTTCCTTTATATAAATCGTTATACGACAAATTTTAAAGCTAATTCATTTGACTATATTTCTATCAAAAAAAAATAATTAAATTGAATTAATTTTTTAACAGATCAATTTAATACTAAAAAAAAATAAACTAAAAAGTATAAAATCTTTACTTCAAACTCATATGAAACAATTATGGAAAAAAAGACTAATATTAATATGAAAATGAAAAACAAATTTCACCGAATTTAATATTAAAAATAAATAAACTAAAAATTTAACAATCTTTACTCCAAACTCATATGAAACTATTATGGAAAGAAAGAATAATATAGAAAATGATGGTAAAATAAATATATATTAAAAAGATACTCTTTAGTTATAATAACTTACTTTTACAAAAATAAAAAAATTTAAACAAAATTAATCAAAAAAAGGAAAGGGAACCTAGAGAATATTTCCCTAAACTCGGCAATGTCTAATATAGACTTGGAACCCCACACACCACACAAGATGCTTGATTAAAAAGCTATTGATGACACGACTGAAATACAAATCTCATTGAGTACAATGATCTGCTACGGTGGCGGCTAGAGGGGCAGATTCCCCTTTCCCGTGAGTATTCTCTTGGTGTTATAGTGGCAGTGATGAGGTTTGACCCTCTGTCTGCGGTGGCGGCTAGAGGGGCGGATTCCCCTTTCCCGTGAGTATGCTCTTGGTGTTATAGTGGCAGTGATGATGTTTGATCCTCGGTCTCCCCTAAATTAGGCCTGGCAACTACAGATTCACCATGTG
Organism: Pinus taeda; assembly: GCA_000404065.3. NCBI lineage: Eukaryota > Viridiplantae > Streptophyta > Pinopsida > Pinales > Pinaceae > Pinus > Pinus taeda. The sequence goes on from APFE030038853.1 coordinate 14,591, forward strand.
GTTATAAATAACACATCATTTCACATCAAATCCTTAAGCTAGTCGTGACTCGTGACAAGTCTGTGCGTCTAAATATTACATTCAAATCTCCACGGTTGCTGCAGATATGATTAACTTCCCACCATCAGCGGTAACTTCAGTGAACTCCCTGGTTGACGGATTAAACAGATAAGAGATGTGTTTTCCTAGGGCACCAAAAGCGCTGAAAAGAATCTGGTCACGCCACTGTGTAACGCACGTAAAGAAGCGAATATCGAGGGGATTCGGAAAGGAAGCTACCACACTCCAAACGTCCTTCTCAACATCATACTTCTCTACCTGTTGTTCAGTGAACAAGTACAACTCCCCACAAAAAGAACAAACCTCACGGCTTCTCCATGTTTCTAACCTCGTGTTCCGTCATTCTCCAGGTTCCCTCACTCAGATCGAATACTTCTCCACGCTCGAATTCCTCTAACACCATTAATTTACCATCCATGAAAAAACCGCGGCATCCAAAGCCATGCGGTTCGATCATAGGAGGCAAAATTTCCCACTTGTCTGTCTCCACGTTATATGCTTCTACAGATGCAAGACGGGGCTCATGCTCCCTGTCATCGCCAGTGACGTAGACAAGTCCGGTGGAAGAAGAAACACAGCACGCAAAGTATAATCGAGGTGTCGGCATGTCAGCTCCGTGGCTCCATCTGGCAGATTCAAAGTCATAAATGTTAACACTCTTCATCAAACTTCTATAAGACGGACGGATTCTCCCTATGAGAAGTAGCTTCTGATTCACAGCCATGCACTAACACCATACTTGTATTCCATGAGAGCTTATTGATTGTGAAACAATCAAATTGGTGTAAGAAAGCCCTTTGATTGTGGCAAGGTCAATTGGTCCATCAGAGCCCCTTGTTTATGGGACAAGGGACCAATCTCTCCATAACAATTTGAGTGATAAAGTATATTGAGGTGTAAGAACTCTACTTTCCTAACAATTTGAGTGATAAAATATATTCAAGTGTACCAACTCTACCTACCTTTGGACAAGAACCTAGGAGGCTATACATATGTATAAAGAGTGGAAGGAACCAATATCTCTATAAGAATTTGAGTGATATAGTACATTGAGGTGTATTAACTCTACCTTCATTTGCCTCAAAACCTATGAGGCTATAAATAAGTACAAAGAGTGGACAAGTTAGAAATCCTTCAATATAGGTCATTAATGGGTATTGATTATTTTAGAGCCAATTAGTTATAGTTTTCCAAATTGTCACAAAAGTAAAATAATAGAGAGGAACATAGAAATGAATGAGTATCCTTAAAGAGAAAGAAGTGTAACACCTTTCTTATGTTGTGTAGGGAAATGTAAGGGAGTGTCATGGCTCCCTCATCAATAAAGGATATGCTTATAGTGGTCTATAGTGAGTGGATCAACTAAACCATCACAAAATGAGTTGCTTGGAGTGAGATTTCCCCCCATAAGGGTGACTACTTTGAGAGCCACCCTCTCAACTTCGTCGTGTTCCAACTTGAATGAATCCCCTTTCTCATGTATCTATACAACTTCTTCTTCTAATTCTCCTTTATACATATGATGATGTCATCTCACATTAGTTCTCTTAAAAAAATTTAGATGCTTCAAGCATGGTATACCAACTACTATCTGATACATCTTATAATAGAAATGCACTTACATATGGCACACTATACTTTCACATACATGATACTATGTTATCTTGGCTTATATAGTCCCCTTTACCTTCTTTAATATGGTTTCATGTATGATTTTCTTGCTTCCACGTGGTGTTAGTGTTTCAAATGTGTGCTTTAGATGTGGTGAGCATTCCATGAAATATAAATCGAGAGCTACCGTCCAAGCTATTTGGTGTTCCAACTTAAGAGGCATTAAGCACTTTATATGCAATTCATATCTATCCTTTTCTCAATCCATAATAATCTGTGAAACAATTGTCTTCCACATCAACTGAGAAGAGTGGTTATGCCAATCAATAGTCATTTCAAGTAACCTAGCTTGCTAGGAAGAGAGCATAGAAGAATCAAAGTGAAGGGTTCAATAATAAAGCCATGGGAAGTAAAGGAAATAAATCTATAAGAATGGAAATGCAAGAACATATATGTGTAGGGACTAGGAAGAGAGCATAGAAGAATCAAAGTGAAGGGTTCAATAATAAAGCCATGGGAAGTAAAGGAAATAAATCTATAAGAATGGAAATGCAAGAACATATATGTGTAGGGATTCAACATGTACCAGTGGCAATGAGATAACTACCATATGGTTCAAGGAAATCAACACTACTCTACTATAGCACATAAGTAAATCAAATTACACAACAAAACACTAATAAGACAATATGTGATCATGTAGGAAAAATTGTACATGTTTTAGCCTTTTCTTGGATTCTCTGTTAGTCCTTAATGATGGTAAATTCATTTGTAACACGCCCACCAAAACTAGAACCCAACAAAAGTTAGACCAGTTGTTCACTATGATGACCCAAATTGGAAGGTACTATTATGGGAATGGGATCTAAAATTTCCAACCTTTTCCAACTTTCTCAAAACATCAAATAGACAACACCATTGCATTGGCCATAGGTCAACCTACCTTAGTAGAGGGAGAAACTCACCACAAGTCCAATCTTTTTAGCCAACCTCTTGACCTTTGACCTAACCAACGTGTTAACTAAAAATTTCAATTTTAAGTCAATTTTTTCCCTTTTTCCAACACTTTGACAATGCTATAATTCTTCTAACTTTTCAGGATTTTCAAGTACTGTTACTAGCATCTAATGGCCGATAAATCCATAACCTTTTTATGAACACACTTGGGAAACAATCAATCATAAGGATAGAATGGGCATATTTCCAAGCAGTTACTCCTATACCCTCCTACTTAGCGATCTCTAGAACTTGACCTACCTTTATGGTTGGAGGATGAGGAAGAAGATGAAGTTTATTCCGCCGAACTCTATACCTTATAAACATCCATGGGAGGGGGAAAACCGGATGAAGATGATTTGATTAAACACATACTCCAAAGTCCAACTCCTAGTAGATTGTGCTTAGAAGAAGTAGTAATGGAAACCTAGGACAACCATCAGTTTGATCTATGCTTAGCTGATTCCTGCCCTATCTGTGTGAAAACCATAGAATTTTCCCCCGAGAGAAATTTTAAAATCAACCCATATCTTTCTAATCACCAAGAATAAAAATTGTGTAACATGCTAAAGGAACATCTCGATGCCTTTGCTTGAGTTACAAAGAAATGAAGGGAGTTCACGGCTCGGTGTGTACTCACCACATTTATATTAAATAATGTTGCAAGCCAGTCTGATAACCCCAAAGGAGGATGAATCCAGCTATCAAAGATATATTGAAAGAAGAACTGCAAAAGGTGCTAGATGTAGGATTCATTTACCCTATCTCAGATAGTGAGTGGGTCTCTCCTTTGGTTTGTGTTCCGAAGAAAAATGGTAAGTGGAGGATTTGTGTCAATTATAGAGAGTTAAATAGAGCCACAAATAAAGACCATTTCCCTCTACCTTTCATCGAACAAGTGCTATATGGCCTGGCAGGGAAAATGTTTTTCTCTTTCTTAGATGGATTCAGTGGCTACAATCAAATCCAGATCAGCTCAATAGACCATGATAAAACCACCTTCACTTGTCCTTGGGGTGCTTTCGGTATAGGGTCCTTTCTTTTGGCCAATGCAATGCTCCTTCCACTTTCCAGAGAGAAATCCTAAATATCGTTCTTGAGTTAGACCATGATGCATTAGAGATTTATATGGGTGAGTTTACACCTTATGTATGTGATTTCTAGGAGGCTCTGTCCAACTTAGGTAAGGTGCTGAAAAACTGCATTGAAATGAACCTATCTCTTAGTCCTGAAAAAAGTGATTTCTTGATGACTACACGGACTATGCTAGGTCATTCAATATCCCAGCAAGGACTACAGGTGGACCCAAAAAAATAGCTATCATCCAAAGGGTCCCACCTCCACAAAGGAAGAGAGATGTCAAAAGTTTCCTATGGTTAGCTAGATACTATCAGAGGTTTATAAAAGAGTTTAGCAAGTTAGCTTCTCCTTTATTTGGGTTGTTGGCCAAATAATTTGAGTTCGTATCATGAAAAAGTTGTAAAGATACCCTAGACAACCCTGAAGGACAACTTAACCACTGCACCAATTCTCTTAGGCCCAAATTAGGCCCTTCCTTTTCATATACATGTTTATTCCTCACACAAAGACATAGGAGAAACTCTAAGACAAAGAGATGAAAAATTGCCTTATGTTATTTATTTTATGAGTAACAATCTGTCAAAGGCCGAACTGAACTACACAGTCACCGAAAAGGAGCTCCTGGCTGTTGCGCATTAATTGAACAAATTTAGGCATTACATTACAGGTTACCAAACTTTTGTACATACTTACCATGTTGCAATAAAATATTTAATGAATAAACCTGATGTGAATGCTTGAATTATTATATGGTTACTTTTATTACAACAATTTGATCTAACCATTTTAGATAAGCCTAGCAAGGAAAATGTTGTTACAGATTTTTTGATTAGATTAACTTTTCTTGCGGGTGAGGAAGGAATGGTTGATGATAAGTTATTGAATGAACACTTTTTTTCCATTGTAGTTCTCTCACCATGGTTTGCTAACATAGCAAATTATTTGGTATCTACACAGTTCCCACCGAATTTGTCCTACAAAGAGAAAAGAAAGATTGTGAGGAAGAGCGCCCCATTCACTTGGATTGGGGGAAACCTCTTCAAACTAGTCCCGGATCAAATTCTAAGAAAATGTGTCACAAAGGAGGACTTTGACATCCTTCTGATTTGTGATGATGGGCCTTGTTGAGGTCACTTTGTAGAAAAGAGGACAACATTCAAGGTGTTACAAGCCAATTATTATTGGCCCACTTTTCATCAAGATGTGGAAAGATATACTAGTCAGTGTAATTGATGCCAAAGGATGGCAAAGCCTACTCCAACGGATGAAATGCCTCTTCAACCTCAAGTGACTTTCGAGCCATTTGAAAAGTGGGACATGGATTTCGTTGGACCTATTGACCCTCCTCCCAAGAAAAAGAAGTATATCATTGTGTGCACTGACTATATGACGAAGTGGGCTCAAACCAAGGATATCATGACAATAATAGAGGAGAAGGTGGTTGAGTTCTTAAGGAAGAATGTGTTTTACATGTTTGGGTAACCTAAAGAATTGGTCACTGACCAATGCACACAGTTTACCTCCAAAATGATTGAAGACTTATTGAGCAGCACAAGATCAAGCATAGCACTTGGACTCCCCATCACCCAGAAGCTAATTGGCAAGTGGAGGTGACCAACATAGCATTGGATGGAATTCTAACCAAAGTAGTTAGCAACAGTAGGAAAGATTGGGCATATAGACTTGTTGAAGCCACATGGGCCTAAAATACAACCTGGAAGACCACCTTTGGGTTCACACCCTATGAGTTGGTCTATGGGAAAAAGGCCCTATTGTCCATTGAACTCGAGTACAATACATTGAGGATGGTAGCTGAACTAGATCTAGATCGAAGGAGTGCACAAAAAGAGAGATTGCTCCAGTTGAATGGGTTAGATGAGTTTAGAATGCAAGCCCTCGTATAGATAGAGGTAACTCAAATTCAGAGGAAGATATGGCATGACAAGAACATCAAAGACAAGCAATTTCTAGAAGGTGATTGTGCTTTATTATATGGTTCCAAATATAAAGAATTTAAGGGCAAGTTAAGGACTAGATGGTTAGGGACTTATGTTATATAGAAATGTCATGATAATGGTTTAGTGCATATCAAAACCATAGATGCAGAGGCCATTCCTTTACTTGTTAATTGGCATAGATTGAATGTTTAAAAAAGGCCAGTGTAGAATAAAGAGTTCATTGATGGTATGAAAATAAATTGGTGGTGGTGGATCACGTCTCAACTACTACCTCATCATGTCACTAATAAAAGAAAAAATATAAAAAGAAAAAGGAGATTGAGGTGAAAACCTCCATGACGCACATGTTTCCCACTATTGGGTTGAAAACCTCTTGAGGTGGCACAATGGTGTCAAAAAAAAAAAGAGAGAAATAAAAGGATCTTTGGGTGAAAACCATTGTTGAGGTGTCCACGGAAAGTAGCTAGGATGAAAACATCTTCGACACAAACTAGTTGTTTTGAAAAAATAAAATAAAAAGAGAAAATAAAAATCATGAAATATCGTTTGTAGGTCAGCAAGTTTGTTAGCCACACAAATATGTTACATATACATGCCATATGTTTCATCCTAGTAGTCCACATCATGTTGAATTCATCCTAACATCATGCTACCATTGTGTCTACTCTGTCCAACCAAATCATGTCTTGTGTTCTCCACCATTTCATCGATGTGCTAAATTACGTGTCCTAATATGGTGAAAGGGGGTTTAAGGCTTTGTTTTTTGTTCATTTTACCTCATAAGTTTTTTAGTCGAAAATGGAATTATTTTGGAAACTAATGAAAACTTTCCTCTCTACCTAGTCTCACCTCCCTGGGAATAAAAAATTGAGCTCTTTTGGATCCCACTATGGAAGAAACACTAAGTTATGTGTCCCACCAGACTCCAACCCACTAATCATCATTGACTCAACTGTTGAATTTTAAAGTGCCACATCCTCCCACTGTTGCATTTGGCCATGTCGTCCTAGTGCCTCATGATGCTGGTAATTTAAACTCATGCTTCTCTTGGAAACTTCTGGGATTTATTCCATTTATATTACATGTCTTGTGTGCTACCCACACCATCCTTCCTTCATTCTTATGATTTTTCCATGTGCATCCATGCAGATAACCTTGCCAAATATCTATGTTCACTAAGTTATGGTGCCCCTAACCAAAATCGTCAATTTTTTTACTTTTATCCTCAAAACATTTATCTGACATATCTTTTAATCTAGTAAGTCTATTTTCGACTTAAACATACCATTTGGAAGCTCTTTCTAAAATTAAAATGGCTCCAAATTTTGTCCTCCTTGAATAATTTAATTCACCACTATTTTTCACCAATTTACATGTAAATGTAGGTATTTTCTACACGTTTGACATGCTTTGAACTATAACAACAATCATGATACAACTTCAACATCAATGGCGTCTTCAAACATTTTCAACAAGCTTAGCCATTTAATGACAACACTTTTGACATCAATGACATGTTCAAACATTCTCAATGAGCTTAGTCATCTAGTGATAACACCTTTGACATCAATTAACACCTTTGACATGAGTGACAACACATTCTATCAACTCAAAGTTGTGGTATATTTACATGTGGGAAACATTACACATTTTGGTAGCATGTTCAATGTCTTGGGGACTTTATGGAGATTTAGTTAGGCCCCTTAGAGCTGAGATATTGTTTCACAACCAATCCATCTATTATTTCTATCTCATTGGAGGATGGGGGATAATATATAGAAAACTGTAATTATTTGGAGAGGTTGGTATGGGAGGCTCGGTAGTGGATGGAAGTGTATACTCTATGTTAGTTATGACTTTGAATATTTAAATTTGAAAAAATGACGTGTGAGAGGTACCTTTCCTGGAATTAGATATTCTTTCATTATATTTTGACTGAGGGGTATATCTTGCTAAGTTGAAGCTCAATATTGTTAAGGTGTTGAAGGATGGCCTTTTTTAGTGGTATTTATATTTTCTACTTGAAGGATTGTTAGTCTGATTCCCCTACTGCTTTTAGAAGTAGTGATTGCCCTTTCCTCAAAGTTTTAGGATTTTATTTTAATTGTGAATTTTTTTTAATAAGTTTGTATTAGGTTTTGTATTCATTATTCAATATTTATAATCATGAAAAGATGTTAGATCCCTTGTTGGGCTTCGTTTGGAAAAGAATTAGTATTGTAATTTTTCTTCTAGAAGGAGTTTCTCAACTGGTATGGGGGGATAATTGGATTTTATTATGGAAACAAAAAACACCATATGGAATTGTGAGTCACTTGTCACTCTTCACTCTATGTGGGTGTGGTCTTTGGGACAAATTTCTTCCATTTCTCTGTAAATTCATATAATGTGTTAGAAAAATAAGTTTGGGGGTTGGGGTGATAGATGCTTAGAGGAGAATTTCAATTAGTAGCAATAAGATCTTCTTCAAATGAATTTAAAAATAAATAAATTGTAGTCCAATGTAATCGTGGCTATGGAAATGATGCTCGATCTCTAGTAAAAGTTTAATTATTTGGAGGATGAATTGGAGAACATCAAAGTGAAATTGGAAGAAGGGTTTCAGAAAGTGAACATGGCTAGTAGAACATTGAAAATAATATCCTTTAAGCCATCAAACACAAATTTCTATATGTATACATACTCTTCTTTTTAGTCATCTTTTTATTCTTTAAATTTATTAACTTGTTATATGTTTATTATACCAAGAAGCCCTCTCAAGCGCTCCACAATTTAGATGTTGTAATGCCTTGTAAAAAATTTGACTTAGTCAAAGCACATGAACATAAAATAAGATTTATAATTATATTTATAATGATATTTATAATTAATTATAGTTAATAATTGGACCACCCTAGATCCATCTTAACTATAGATCTACCATGCATGAAGACAAATCAAATCTCTTTGCAGTCAAAAATAGGTTTGCATCTCAACAGATTCAGTTCCTCATTGGGCTCGGTATATCCCAAATTAGGATGGAGCTAGGATGGTTATTTATTTGTTCTGACACATGAATCAATATTATTTTAATTTATTTAAATGTGATATGCATATTATGATTTTTTCCTAGAAATAAATAGTTGTAATTTTATTAATAAAAATAGAAATACAATAAAATGAGTTAATCAATTCATCTGTTGTTTTTATTATTTTTATTTTTGTGAGGCCAAGCAGTAGCTCCACAAAGAAAAAACTCATTCATGTATTATTCCACAAGGTAGATCTTCATTATATACATGAGGGAGAGACTGTTCCGTTCATCTCCCGATGACTGTTCATATTTCTAATTCATTTATTCACATAAATTCACAGAGTCACAAGGATTAGGTGTCAACATTCCCCCCCTTATTTGAAGGGATGTTGGTGATTCCAAGCATCATTCTGAATTGTTCAAGCTTTTCCCTTCCAAGCACTTCGGTGAAGATGTTTGCAATTTGCTCATTTGTGGAACAATGACGGAGATGGATTGTTTTGGCTTCAACATGATGTAAAATCAGATGATATTTAGTATTGATGTGCTTCATTCGATCATGGAATTTTGGGTTCTTGGCCAAATTTATTGTAGAGGTATTGTCAATCATGAGTGGAGTTGATTGTACTTGTTTTACCTTCAAATCTTCAAGAATTTTCCTCAGCCACACAATTTCTTTTGTTGCTTCAGCTGCTACCACGTATTCTGCTTCTGTTGTGGAATCTTCTAGAACTGATTGTTTGCGTGATCTCCACGAGACAAATCCTGATCCAAGACTCGTAGCATATCCTGAATTTGATACCCGAGTTTCTTTGTCTCCATCGAAGTCTGAATCAGAGTATCCAATCAAGCTGAAGTCATCCACCTGTGTATACTTGATTCCAAAGTCTTGAGCTCCCTTTAAGTACCTTAGAACTCTTTTTGCAGCAGACCAATGTCCCTCACAAGTCTTTTGCATAAACTTGGAGAGGATTCCAACAGTAAACGAAATGTCTGGTCTGGTAGTAGTTAGGTAGTTGAGACTTCCTACAACCTATATATACTTTGTTGCATCCTCAAATTCTTTTCCTTTAATTGATGTGAGCTTTAGGTTTTGTTCCATTGGAGTAGTAAGAGGATTGCACTCTATCATGCCAAACCTATTCAACATATCTCCAATATATTTCTTTTGAGAAAGAAATATGGACTTTGGATGTTGGGTTACTTCAATGCCAATATAGTAATGAACATAGCCCAAATCAGTCATTTAAAAACTTTTCCCCAATTCCTTCTTTATGGATGCAATGTAGCTTTCATTGTTCCCTGTCATCAGAAGATCATCTACATATACCACAAGATATACAACTGTTTTGCCAACTTTATTGACAAATAAAGTTGCATCATCAAGATCAAAATTTTTGAAATTGAGTTTCAGAAGATGCTCAGTTAGTTTTTCATACCAGGCTCACGGTGCTTGCTTGAGGCCATACAGGGACTTCACAAGTTTTCATAATTTATGTTCATGTCCTTTCAGAGCAAATCCTTCAGACTAGGACATAAAAACATTCTCTGTTAGATCTCCATTCAAGAAAACAGTTTCTACATCCATTTGATGGACTTTCCAACCGTTCTGAGCTGCTAGTGCAAAGAGTGTCCGGATGGTAGCCCATTTTTCTGTGGGGGAAAAAGTCTCCTCATAATCAACCCCTTCCTTCTGTCCAAAACCTTTTGCCACAAGCCTAGCTTTGTGCTTGTCAAGTGAGCCGTCAGCTTTATACTTGTTCTTGTAGACCCACTTGCAGCCAATTGGTTTGGTTCCTAATGGAGGATCAACCAGCTTCCAAGTGCCGCCCTTTATGAGGGCATCATACTCCTTTTGCATTACTTCTTTCCATTCATCATTAGAAGCAGCTTCTTTGAGGGAAGTTGGTTCAAAATTTGTAGACAAGTTCAATTCGCAATCATAAGAAACATCCATATCAACAAGTGAATTAGAGTCATCTACATCACCTCCATTTTGTTGGTTTGAATTTCTGGTTCCTATCTTTCCAACTTCATCAGGATTAACACTTTCAACTGTCTTTGTCACCCACTTTGGGGGACATTTTTTAGATGGTTCAGGCTGCTCCATTGATTGAGTTGGGACTGAATCAAGATTGAGTCTCCCAATTCTATCAATTACATCACTTAAAGCATCATCCGTTGTTGGAGTTTCATGCGAGGGAGAGTGTTCTTCAGAAGAATATTCCACATGTTGATCTAGTATAGGAATCTCCCCTTCAAGATGTGGAATCTGATTATCAAATTCTTGAAATGATTTTGCTTTTGCAAATTTATCCAAGCGATTAAGTTGCTCCTCAACAACATTGTCTGTTTTTGATGATTCAAGGAAAATTACATCTCTAGATACAACAAACTTTTTATTTACTCCATCATAGAGGCAGTATGTTTTGGAGGTGTTTGAATACCCTAGGAAGATACACTTATGACTTCTAGCACCAAGTTTGCTTCTATGTACCTTTGGTATCAAGGCATAATAGGTGGAACTGTTGGCCGGATAAATCGTTCTTGCAGACAAGACCGATCTCCCTAGTATCGAATGATATCTATTAGCAAAGAGCACAAGCAAATCTACTTTTCTCTAAAAATGTTTCAATTCATTAATGAATACTACGAGGTGTAACAAACCCTACCTCGGTCCAATGCTTGTTTGAGGGAGTTTTACTCCAATAGCTTCAAGCAGTTTCCGTTTAATAACCTGCATACACAAAAAAGCAAACATCAAATCATACCTGCATATAACAAAACATGTTCATTATGAAGATCAAGGAGCTCATAAAATAAACCATTAGAGATAGTTCATTGAGAAAAACAAACTTGATTGTATTAAATTTATGAATAAAAGAACCTTAGAACCTTTGCCTTGATGTTTCACAAGTTCTTTCCAGGGTCCAGCAGGATTCTCCTCTACTTTGACAAGCTTCACTCACTTCCCAAATGACATGAAAGGTATGTGATCTCTCCTCTCACAAGCTCAAAAAGGAAGCCTAGTTTTCAGCCGCATTTACCCTCAAGAATCTTCAGCTTTCAACCTCCTCTACAACTAGTCCGATGCATGACTTTATAGTGCAAATGGAGGAAGTTGTAGGTCCACCATTGAAGGGATAAGTTCCTCCTTCAATGGGATAAGCACCTCATATCATGGAGTTAGCTCCCTTAGTTATGCAATGGATGAACCAAGGTGGAGCGGACTTGCCAGCGTAATATTCCTTCTAGAAGTGTCTAGAAGTG
>APFE030038856.1:6956-21239 GCA_000404065.3 Pinus taeda
AAAACAGAGAGGCAAGTGTCAGAGGGGAAGCTTCTGGAAGATTCCTTGATCTTCCACCTCGCATTTTGTCCCTGCCATTTGTCCATTCCCGACCATCGCACCCTACAGAGGAGAAATTTAGTATGCATCGCACCTTGTACACTGGGAAGGTGGTATGCATCGCACCCTCTACACTGGGTTTTCAGTATGGTCCAGTTTTGACCATTTATGAGCAATTTTTCAGTGGAGAACTTTTGGGAGATGATGTAATCAGCTGACCTTGTTCCTTTAGGTAGTGAAGCAACACTTTTAGGGACTTAGGAGCCCTCAGTTTATGGACATTTATGATTGGGGTTGTAGTGCCCAAAAATATCTATAACAAGTAGGTAAAAGTAGAGTGTGAGAATACAGGTGGTTTATTGTAGCCAATTCCAATTCCAAAGTGGAAATGGGAGGTCATTTCCATGGAATTCATTACACATTTTTCGAAGACATCGAAGCAGCATGATTCCATCATGGTTTTGGTTGGAAAGTTAAGTAAGCTAGCTCCCTTCATTGCAGTTAAGCCTATGAATTTAGTTATTGAGGTTACTCATATTTTCATCAAGGAGATAGTGATATTGCATGGTATTCCTGAGAAGATCATATTAGACAGAGATGCTAAGTTCACTTCCAAGTTTTAGAAAGATTTGTTTGGATGTTTGGGGATAGAGTTGGCTTTTAGTACATATTATCATTTGCAAATACATGGATAGATAGAGAGGGTTAACAAGATTCTTGAGGACATGCTAAGGATGTAGGTCAGGCATCAACAGTGGAAGTGGGAAGAGTATCTTTCACTCGTTGATTTTTCATATAATAATGGGTATCAGGAAACCTTTAAGATGATTTTGATTAAGGCACTTTATAGGTGGAGTTGTAATACTCCTATCAGTTAGATTGGTATAATGAATAGGGTGTTGATTGGACAAGATATGTTGGTGTACATGGAAGAATAAATGTAGGTTATTAAGAGGTATTTGAAGGCAACACAAGTCAGGTAGAAGAGTCATGCATATAAACATAGGGTACTTAAGGAATTTTAAGTTGGCAACCATTTGTACTTGCACATCAAGCCCAAGAGGAGCTCCTTGAGGATTGCATCATGTTCCATGCTGACACCTCGATATTGCGAGCCTTTTAAGATCCTTGAGAGGATTGGATTGATGGCCTACAAACTTGCATTGCCTCCAATAGTGAAAGTCAGCAATGTTTTCCATGTTTCATTGTGTAAGAAGTATGTGGTTCAATAGTCTATATTACATGTCAAATGAGAGGGATAATTCCAGCCAAAACCGCAATCCATATGGCAGTGGAAACAAATCCTCCTCTAGAACGGAGAAATTGAGTAGGTTAAAGTGTAGTGGAAGCACTCTGGGCTCGATGAATCTACATGGGAGATGGATGATTAGATGTAGGCTTTATATCCTTCATTATTTGTTGGTTCAATCAAATGTCATTTTGGTATCTATCTATCTATCTATATATTATATATATATAATATATATATATATATATATATATATATATTATATATATATATATATATATATATATATATATATATATATATAGATATGGATGTTGTTGTAAATGACACAATGAGTTGTGTTATAAAGACCTAGTAAGCGATATGATTGTCATGTTAGCCATTGTTTGTCATAGGTGTCACAGAACAACGAGGAAAATGTTCTCCCAAGGGGGAGGGGTTTCTAAAGCCCCTGGTTGATTCCCCATGTAAATAAAATAAGAGTAAGGTCATGGGACACATATTCCAAGCTAAATATTTGGCCAAACATAGTGATGTGTATCACTAGTGATTAATTATTGGCTATGGAAATTGGCAAAGGCATTGGAAAATTCAAAGAGGCAATAATTTCCATTTTATTTATTAAATAAAGGAAAATAGGAGAAAAGGAAGGTGAAGAGAAACATATTTGCATGAGAGGGAAATTGAATGAAAAATGAAGGAAAATGAAGAAAATAGACACCTCAATGATAAAAAGGGTTTTTGAGGATTAGTTACTAGACTTTTGAAAGTTTTTTGGTTGATCTATCTTCCATTCTCTCGTTCTCTCATACTCTTGCACACTTAGAGAATTCTTGGAGCATTATTGGAGCACACAAGTATTCACTTGGATTAGAGAAAGAAGGTGAGCGAAATCACGAAAGCTGAAGGGAACAATTGGATCAAAAACTACATTTGGATTGTTTTGCAGGTAACAGGTTGCATGTGTGATTTCCTTGATGAATTTTGGAAGCATCGTATATCCATGTTATTTTTTGGTTATGTGTTATCAATGGCATGTAGATTTCCCTAGATTTATAGTTCTTTTAGCCTTGCCTCTCCATTTCCTAGATAGCCATTGTGTTGTGGATTTTTCCACTTGATTGTTTTTTTGTTGGTGCTCATGTTCCTTATGGTTGCGGGTCGGAAAAAACACTTTGGAAGCCCTACAAAATTTGGGTTGAGTTACTAGTCGTCAATCCTTGCTTGGGACAAATGCTCTAGAGTCCTTGGTGGGTTGAGTTACTTGTCCCTGAAGTCAGGTTGCACAAATTATATGAAGCCTTGGAAGGTTATGGGCTGACTTACTAGTTCTTGGAGCCCTGGATAGCTTGGGTAAAGACTAATCCGGTTGGTGCTAGTGATGTTTGAATGTGAAGGTGGAATCACTGTGGATTTGGATTGAGGTGATTTGGCCTCTAGAATCCTTGGTTTGGTTTTATATTTGTTTATTCCATGAGATTTCACATTCATGCTTGGAATATGGCATAGGCTTGATTGGATGAAAGAGATATTTGGTTTAATCCAATCTATGGTCGGGTGGTACAATGAAGTCCCTAACTTGGAATATTTTCATATAATAATAAGATATATTATTCTTCTATGATTCTTGTATACTTGTAGTGATTATATTGGTGATATTATTGCATATTTTCCATGGTTCCTGTTAGCTTTGTTGACATTTGGCCCAAAAATGGACCCAAAACACTCCCAATGTCTCCAAAGTTTTCTTAAAATCATGCCAAAGGGCCCAAGTATGCCCCAAAGTCTCCAAATATTTCTTAAGATCAATTAAAAATCCCAATAGTTGCATGCCAAGAGCCTTTGGAAGGGCAGAAAATCACTATCGGGAGGAAAAAGACCAATGAAAAACAATGAAAAACCATTATCGCAGGCTTACACAGTGTAATGCACAACAGCTGTTAGATCTGGCCGATCAATGGCCTAGATCTAAGTGGAAAATCGCAAATCGGAAAGCAGAGAGGACTTCAGGCTGGGCGGAAGGTACCACTGATCAACGATCTCCAATGATTGGATCGGCAGGTCGTAATCGGCGGAGGCGAGTTGGTGGTTATCAACATAGACCAGGGGGAATGAGCAACTGTGATCGATGATTAAACATGGACCGTCGATTGCGCACACAGATCAACGACCCACATCGTGTCACCGAATCGCTATCGGGGATTTTAGAGGAGTGCTAGCCACGGGACCGAGGCATGAGCAACATGCTATTGCGATTGATCGCATTGCTATATCGCATCGGCTACGCATGGGAGCTGGCATATACACATACTGCGGGTCGATGAACCAGACCTGATGGCATTATAAGTGATATTGCATAATATTTCAAGTCTACAAGAAAGGTCATTTGTAATGCATTTTGTGTATTTTGTATTTTAACGAAATACAAGAGAAACCAAGGGGCAGCACTGACTGCGATGAAGCTCGGACCTAAAAGGGTTCGGAAGTGAAAAATATAATATTTGAAGTCTGCGAGAACCATTTTTTAACGATTTTCCTTTGATGCATTTTTGAAACACAAAGGAAATTGTGAAATAGATAGGTTTTCGGGTGGGTTGTGGATGGTAAATGGTTTTGTCCGGGCTCCGCTCGATGCCATACAATGGCTACCATGTGTCCAAGGTCAGGAGAGAGAAAACCACCCTCATCGGGTAGTTAACTCTAGTACAAAAGAGCTATTCGAAACGGTTCACAACCATTGGATCTAGAGCACCCAGATCAACAGTGGAGATGTGATATCACTACAAAGGTGGACCCAATAGAAAATAAATCCATGTTTAAGGACTTTTTAAGGTCCGAAAAAGTCGAAATGGGTGGGTTTTTTTTCTATATGCAACGTTTTTCTATGTTTAGCAGAAAAATAGTATTTCTAAATTTTTAAAGGGAGATAGAGACTGGAAAGGAAATAACAAAGGTCAGAAGGGGAATTGAAAGGGCCACAGCATGCGCAGCTCATCCCAAACTGACAAAGTAGTCATGAAGTAGACAAAATAGCTAGCCCGAAACAGAGATATCATGGAGCAGCACAGTGCATCAATAGCCCAGTGCAACTCATCAAAACAAACATTATGGGGCATCTCTGGCATGGGCGAGCTCCTAGAAAACGCATCAAATTACTTGAAGGTGGTTATTCCTTTGTCAGAAGGAGAAAACCTCCGAGCCATTCTTGCCTTCAGGGAATCAAACAGGTAAGGGACAAAGTGGATAGATTAAGATGTCGAGCCTTCTAAAGAGCTTAGGAGCATTGTAAAGAGCTATAAATAGCTGAAAGCTAAATGTAACAAGGGGTCAACTTCTAGAGACTAATGAGACTTTTCTACTCAAGCTTCTCATCTTCATTCATTAGAAATACAAGCTTCTTTTGCCATTATATGTTCAATGTTCATTTCCTCTTCTGTATCTAATGCCAGATAATTGTCATCTTATCTCTGCATTGATAAATTAGATTTTCAAGCTTCTTCACTACATGTAGCTAGCCATTCATATGTGTTTATATATACATATATATATTATATATATAATATTATTATATATATATATAAGATATATAGATATATAGATATATATATAATATATAATAATATATATATATATATATATATATATATATATATATATATATTTATATATATATATATATATATATGCATCTGCCGGTATGGTCAGTATTCTCTATCCATTCATTGAATCTACAAACTATTGAGCATTAGTGGTCTAAAGCCTTGTAAGATGAGGGTGTTCATGCATGTCTTGCGTAAAAACATAGTTGAAATGGTTATGTGGCTTGATCCAAACCATCATATATTCCAATAGCTCAGAGAATAATATTGAAGATTATATGTTACTAGGCATCTCTGAGCTGCAACCTAGGAGAGTTTCCTGGAGTGATAACATAATTGGCACCGTTGTCAGGGAGAGGAAACTAAAGCTCAGGTTCCCTAGGAAACAATATAGATCCAACTTTTATGATAGACAAATTCTAGGCACCTTTTTGGTTGTAATCATCTATCTGGCGACTCTACTGGAGGCTGAACCTCTTGGAGACTCCAATTCGTAGTTCTAGCTCAGCTTGTGAGGAATACTTGTAGAAATCCTCATAAGTCATAAGTTGACCTAGTACCTGACCCTGAGAAGATCATCAAAGAAAGAAAGGTATTGTAGAAAGGAGCATCAGTTTCAAGCAAACCTAAACAATCTCTTATATCTCTTCAAGAAAATCCTGCGATAGAACAAATACATGTTGAGAGTATAGCATCTAATACTAGCAGTGAAAAAGAACTCTTAGAGATTCATAAAGCTCCATATTCTTTAGGTTTTCCTTTTGTTGTATGCCCAAAGGAAACCTCAACTCCTATCCATCATACTCCTTCAGTCCTATCAATTACTTCTCATCCCTCTATCATTCAAAATGCCAGTACTCGTTTAGCCACCATAGCTATGGAAGGTCAACAAGCACCTACCAAAATGGAAAGAATCATAGCTGCTAGTTATGGACCTCTAATATTTCCCACTCCTTTGAATGCCATGCCTATTGGAGAATATCAGAAGTATATGCCTAAGTTCACTAGGACTGAAGTTGTTTCAGCTAAAGAACATCTTGAGTCATTTTATAGCTATGCTAATAACCTGGACATTAGTGAAGATGATGTCTGGATGAGAGTCTTTGTCCAAAGCCTAGATGGAGAGGCTAGAAAATGGTTTAGAGAACTGACCCCAAGATCTATAGAATATATTGAGGCTTTAGATGATGCATTTCTAAAGCATTGGGGGGATAAGAAGGATCTCCTTTACTACCACACTGAGTTTGGGAACTTAAAGAGGGAAAATGGTGAGCTATTGTCTGATTTTAATAAGAGATTTAACCGAATGTACATTAAGATACCAGCTGATGTAAAACCCACCACTACCTCTGCTCGACTCATCTATGCTAGTGCCTTTGATTCTGACTTCTGCTTACTGTTGACTTCTACTTCTTTGGCTGATATGCAAGATGCATCCCCAGAAGTACAATCAAACATCATGGCTGTAGAAAAGCTCAAAGGTAATGCTGATAGAAGGAGATTGAGGGGCGAGCCTTCATCATCTTCAGATCCCAAGATCGATAAAATGGCCAAGATGATAGAGTCATTAGCCTCTTAAGTTTCCAAATTAAAGGTTGAGAAACATTCTAGGAAAGGAAGAGTTCCTAACA
The DNA here is from genome assembly GCA_000404065.3 of Pinus taeda. Classification (NCBI taxonomy): domain Eukaryota; kingdom Viridiplantae; phylum Streptophyta; class Pinopsida; order Pinales; family Pinaceae; genus Pinus; species Pinus taeda. The sequence continues at coordinate 13,475 of APFE030038856.1, forward strand.
CCTTTGCTCCTCCAAATCCAAATCCATATAGAAGACCTAATGAGAAGTTGCAGATTTTGCAAAGAAGCAAAGAGGCCAATGAAAACCAAAGGGTGAAGGCCCGTTTTCATAATGCAGTCATGGAAGAAGATCGGTTTGAAGAAGATGATGAGATCCATTGTATGGAAGACAAAGGTAGTGCCCCTATTTTGACCAAAGCTACCTACGAAAAGTCATTATTCAATGACCAGATTAGCCAAGAGTGGGACAATGAAGTTGTTCTACAAACTAAGATCAACAAAGATATAATATGAGGTCAAAGATGAATAATGCCAAGGAAACTCCTATTCAAAGATTTGTTGTCCCTGCAGTACAACAAGCTAATAAGCAGAAGCAACCAGCAGTTGATCCTATCATCCTCAAAGGTCCAGCCATAGAGGTAAGAGGCCTTGATAAGTCCCCTTCTTTTTTCAGTTTTCAATCATAATTCAGAAGCTAAGAATACCTATGCCTCTGATTGAACCAGTGAAGAATGAGTCCTTCAAGAAATATATCCTTGAGGCTCTTGAGCCTAATGCCATCCAAGCTTCCACTGGCTATGTAAATCTACAAGATGTCCAACCAGCTGTTATTCTCAGCCCAATGATTGAAAATTGTGAAGAGAACTCCCCATCATTCTATGTCTCTCTGACTATTCATGATAAAATCCTTCATAATTGCCTTCTTAACACTGGAGCCAGCCATAATCCAATGCCCAAGGCTTTCATGGATAAGCTCGGTCTTGACATTACCAAGCCTTATGATTTGGCCTCTATGCAGCTTAAAAAACCAGTTTGCTAGATCACAGAGGAAGAAGGCCCACAGATTTGGGACATGTTCTTTGATGGGGCTTGCTCTAAGGAAGTTGTAGGAACATGTGAAGTCCTTGTGTTCCTCACACAAGAATGCATTGATTCATCTTTTAAATTAACTTTTTAGATCACATATGACATAGCAGAGTATGAATCAGACCTTATCATTCAGCAGGTGTACAAAACCTTCCAAGCAAAACATCAAAGGCTAAAAGCATATAGAGATGAGGTGAAATATAGACCATCTCTACTTGATAATGTCAAATGCTGGAAAGTTTTTGAAGTAGATGATCAGATTTATAGGCTTTTGTAAGTCTTTGATGAATTTGCTGATATTCACATTGACCAAGAGAAAGAAACCTTTGATAGAAAGGTAAAAAGGGTCAATTTTCAATTTGGTGACTATTTTCTCAAAAGGGATGCATCAAACGAAGGATATGTTTTTGACGGCCTAGTCAATGGGTTGTTCTTCGAACTTTATTGCAGTTAAGGCTTTCAAGCTTTGGTATTGTAAATATGTTTTTTCAAGTTTTTATTTCATGCTAAATAAGACTCCATGCCGAATGCAACACTAGGAGGAAGATTTGATCTTGTTTTTTACAGGAAACACATTGATTCTGTAGTTCTTGAAACCTCATAGGAGGGAGGATTTCATCCCCAGAAGGAGCTAGTGTTAGCTTTGTTGGCGTTTGGCCCAAAAATGGACCCAAAACACTCCCGAAGTCTCCAAAGTTTGCTTAAAATCATGCCAAAGTATCTAAGTATGCCCAATAGTCTTCAAATATTGCTTAAGATCATTTAAAAATCCCAATAGTTGCACGTCAAGAGCCCTTGGAAGGGTAGAAAATCACTATCAGGAGGGAAAAAAAATCAAAGAAAAATAGTGAAAAACCATTATCACAGGCTTACACAATGCAATGCACAGTAGCTGTTAGATCTAGCCGATCAACAACCCAAATCTAAGTAGTGAATCACAAATCGACAAACAGAGAGGACTTCAGGCTGGGTGGAAGGCACCGTCAATTAGCGTTCTCCAAAGATCGGATTGGCGAGTCATAATTAGCGAAGGTCAGTCGACAGTTATCGACATAGACCAGGGGAAATGAGTGACTGTGATCGACGATTAAACATGGACCATCGATCGCGCATGCAGATTGATGACCCACATCGCAGCGCTAGGTCGCTATCGGGGATTACAGAGAAGTGCTAACCATGGGCTTGGGGCATGAGCGACATGCGATTGCGATTGATCGCATCACTATATCGCATCGGCTACAAATGGGAGCTGGAATATACACATACTGCGGCCCGACGAACTAGACTCGATGACATTATAAGTGATATTGCATAATATTTCATGTCCGCAGGAAAGGCCGTTTGTAATGTATTTGTGAACTTCATATTTTAATGAAATACAAGAGGAACCAAGGGGCAACACCAATTGCAATGAAGCCTAGACTTGAAAGGGTCCGGGAAGTGAAAAATATAATGTCTGATGTCAGCCAGAACCATTTTTTTAATGATTTTCAATGTTTTGATGCATTTTTGAAACAAAACATAAATTGCAAAACAGGTAAGTTTTTGGGCTAGCCGTGGATGGTAAATGGTTTTGGTTGGGCTCTACTTGATGCCATATAGTGGCTGCCACGTGTCTAAGGTGAGGAGAGAGAAAACCACGCTCATCAGGCGGTTAACTCTAGTACAAAAGAGCTGCCCAAAACGAATCACAACCATTGAACCTAGAGCACCCAGATCAATGGTGTAGATGTGATATCACTACAAAGGCAGACCCAATAGAAAAGAAAGCCATGTTTAAGGACTTTTTAAGGTCCAAAAAAGAAGAAATGGGCGGGTTATTTGCTATATGTAGCATTTTTCTTTGTATAGCAGAAAAACAACAGTTCTAAATATTTAAAGGGAGACAGAGACCGGAAAGGAAATAACAAAGGCTAGAAGGGGAATTGAAAGGGCCACAACATGCCCAACTCATCCCAAATTGACAAAGCATTCATGGAGCAGACAGTGCAGCTAGCCCAAAACAGAAATATCATGGAGCAACACAGTGCATCAATAGCCCAGCGCAACTCATCAAAACAAACATTATGGGGCATCTCTAGCATGAGAGGGCTCCTAGACAGCGCATCAAATTACCTGAAGCTGGTTATTCCTTTGTCAGAAGGCGAATCAAACAGTTAAGGGATAGAGTGGATAGATTAAGATGCCATGCCTTCTAAAGAGGTCAGGAGCATTGTAAATAGCTATAAATTGTTGAAAACTAAATGTAACAAGGGTTCAACTTATGGAGACTAATGAGAATTTTCTACTCAAGATTCTAATATTCATTCATTAGCAATACAAGCTTCTTTCGCTGTTATATGTTCAATGTTCATTTCCTCTTATGTTTATAAGCTTGCACTTGAACAACTTGTTCATGCTTCTTCTGTATCTAATGCTAGATAACTGTCATCTTATCTCTGCTTTGATAAATTAGATTTGCAAGCTTCTTCACTGCCTACTGTGGAGTACCAAGGAAGGTATGTTTCAATGGTCATTTCAGTATCTTTTCATGAAAACTCAAAAGCCTTTTGCATGGGAAACTTAGATAATGATAAGAATTTATAACGAAACATGAAAGATTAATGAGATGCACTGATAATCGTCATTTCTATGTGCAGGAGGGTGGAAAAGCGGAAGGTGGCCATTCCAAAAGTAAAGATAAAGACGAGATAACTGTTGTCCCTTTGACGGAAGACCGGAAGCGAACCAGATCAAAACGGATCAACCCAAGAAAGGACGCGGAGATACCAGCGCGGAACATAAGAGGGAAGAAGTAATGCAGCATTAATGATTCTGCGAATCCCTCAGGATCTTAGATCCTGAGGGATTGCTGTTTTACCTATTTCTGTATCTAGATGTCTTCGCCATTTCTCCTATAAAAGGGATAACACTGTTGGCTACGGGGGGTGTAATTTCTTTTAAGAAAGATCTGGACTATGATCTTTATGTTCTGTTGAAGACTTGAGTTCCTGTAATTTTATTGCATGCTTTAATACAAACTTGTTCACTTTTTATCTTTGAGCCTGGATCCACCTTAAGCGGTGTACCCCTGGAGGCTAAGGGCCTGGCCCTGGAGGACACTTGCTCTTGTATTATTATGTGTGGTTTCCGTGTGGTTTGTTCATAGACGTAATCTGGTAATCTGCTGTGTTTTGAATATTCTATTACATGCTCTGTTGTGATTAACTCATTTTGTGTTCTTGAACTTTATATCGATGCTATGTTATTTTACCAATTCTTTAAGTATTGATTAATCTCTACAGGACACTATTACTCTATTACAGAATCCTTCACGATTTTGTTTTGCATTATAACAAGTCATCTGGAAAGGTCTGTTTCACATGGTTATCGAATGTGACTATTCTTTATTGTGAGATGCAATCGTAGGCGTTTTAACAGAAGCAGATTAAGTACATTGTGTTTCTAAGGTTTTATAGTATTGTTCCATCATATAAGATTGAGGGATTGGTGTTTTGATTGGCATGGTTAAATAGAGTTGCAGCTTGAAGAACTCGGTTATTGCTTATTTCGATTGCTGTTCCATTTATCTGCTGTTCCATTTCTTTGTTGTTCCATTTACTTGCTGTTCCATTTATTTGCTGTTCCATTTTAGATTGTTGTTCCATTTCCAGATTGCTAATTTGTTGTTTCTTGAGGACAAACTTAGGCTGTAGTGGACCCCAGCATATGCTACTTGGTCCCCAGATCTCTGCTCTACTCCCATCAGCTATGAAAGGGATGTGCTATTGCTACCAAGCCCTTGGCTGATGTCCTATTCTATTTCATTGCCATTTCCTTTATCTGCTATTTCATTTCTAATCATTAAGAATGATCCCAGGCTATAGCGAGCCCAGCATCTGCTATTTGGCTCCCAGACCTCTGATCTATTCTCATCAGTTATGGAAAGGATGGGTTATTGCTGCCGAACCTTTGGCTGATGCAATACTTGGTGTGATTTGGTCTTTTGAGGTAGTTAAGTTGTAGATCTGCATTAATTTACTTGCATAGCTTTTAAATAGCTATACTACAAGCATTACTCTGGCAAATGCTAAGCCTCAGACTGAGACACCCTTTGAAATAACCAGACGATCCCGGATTGACATATTAATGTGAGGTAACTAGAGGTGAAAGAGACCCTTTTTATAGCTCTACATTTTGGCGCCGTTACCGGGGAAGGAGTGTAGCCATTTGTCTTTTTCAGAGTAGTGTATGAACCTGCCAGGGAAGAATTGGGTTTTGAAAACGGAAGGTAAGAACCTACGTGCGGAGCATGTAAAAGCCCTGCTCCTTTGCCCGCTTTCCTGCAGATTTGTTGTTATCTGCTTAAAACTTGGTAGTTAAATTGAGTGCATGACTAAGCAGAAAAAGCCAGAGAAAAATCCAAAACCGTTACCAAAACCAGAAAAAGCTAAGGGACCGGTGACCCTTGGTCGATCAACATATATAGACGAAATCTATAAGAAAGCCGAATCTCAGCCTTCAGTAGGACCCAGGAAAGTTACTACCAAACAACCTACTAGTTCCCTTCAGGCCTCAGGCTCACCATCTGAAGCCTTTGCTGAGGTGCATAGTCAGACTGACGAACAGGACTTTCAAGAAATTGAAAATTATATTCCAGAACGACTGCAGGAAGGGAATCTAAGTAATCTTTGTGAAGGAGAAGGGGAAACAGGGGAAATTAGAGAGCCAAGATCTCCTCCTAAGATAATTCAACCATTAAATAGCCCAGACAAGGGGAGTGCGGTAAAAATTATTATTGAAGACACCCTATTTCCTCAGACAAAAATTCCAAATAGAGGAAGTGCTATTAAAACTGTTCCTGTTGAAAACATTCCTCCTCAACCTAGGAATACCCTCTTAGATCTTCCAGAAGGTTATTGGCATATATTTGACCCAATGGCTCAAAATCCGCCAAACACCCAAACACCTACATACAATACCCCATAGGGAATCCGCAGAAATGCTCCTATGAAAGCAATCCCCCTTCAACACATTCCCTACATTTAACGGACTAATATCAAGGACCCCGATGCCATTTTATTCGAATTTGATGTGCTGCAGGGAATATGATTACACACTAACCCCAAAAACTAAAGTATTCCCCTCCACTTTGAAGGGGCAGCTTAAGATGGTTATGGGATTAGGTGGTGGAAGTTATAAATACTGGGAACAATGAAAGATCTTTCTAAAGAAATATCAAGATTACTGTAGGTCTAGAGAACTAAAAGATGAAATATTTCAGATGATAGCTAGACCAAATGAAACATTAGAGGAATACGTGGAATGTTTCCAGTATAATCTGCAAAGATCCCCTTATGCATCGTTGCCTTTGCCTGACAATGTGTTGAAAACAACATTAATAAGGGGCATGAAAGAACAGTGGATTGAAACATTAAACATTATGGGGAAAGGGGATATAAATCAGGAAGTTTTCTGACATAATTGTTTATGTATCAGGAGTTCGAGAGTAGTACACGAACAAACCAGCAGAACATGATCGATTTGCATGGGAAAACAAAATTTCATCAGAAGAGTAACACGTGTGGAAATTGGGAATTTATTTGAAAATTTTAAAACTGATATACTAGGAACACTGACTACACAATTGGACGTTTTGCAGGCTAAGCAGAAACAAATGGAGGCAGAACAGAATTTAGCAATCTTCTGCCCCAGGTGTAGGAAGAAGCATAGCCATAAGGAATGTCCACTAGACACAATTCAGACATGCACCATTTGTACAAGGGATCACTCTACAAAAAGTTGTCCCTCATTACCTGGACTGAAAGCGGCATATAAGGAAGCAGAAGAAGAACCAGAGGTAGTATATCTACTTAACCAGCGTCGTCAGTGGCAGCCGCGACAAACTGGTATGTTTTCAGACCCAACTTCTTCTTTTCAGTATCTGCAGCACAATACTCAACAGTATAATACATGGCAAAGTCAGTTTCAACCCCCATTTCCAAATTGTTCATCACAGTCGTATCCTTTTGCAAACCCGTGGCTAAATTAGACAAGCCAATCTAGCTGGTCGAATCCTCCTTATTCCCCACCATACTGGCAGAACAACCCTTATCCACCGCAATGGACTCCCCCCACTTCACAAAGTTCAATCTGGCAGAATAACTAGCAGAGACCAACATAGCAGCCAGTAGGAAACATTCCTTTCCCTCAACCTACACTGCCAGCTTTACAGCAAAACCCCCAATCTAATCTCAGACCCCAACTCCCAGCCCAGCCCAATCCCAATCCAAATAACAGACCGGTCCAAGCACTCCAAATTTTAGAAACACCAGAAGAAGGACCCGATCTGAGGGAGTGCAATGATCTGCAGCTAAGATCTGGGTGTATTATTCAAACAGAGGGAAACAAAACAGTTCAGATTGAAGATCAGTTACCTAGAGAACAGTTGTCACAAGAAGAGGATGAAAACAGACAACAAACTCAGAATCAAGCAACTACATCCTCTCCCCCGTTCCCAGAATGTTTAGTCATACCACGACCTATACAGCAACCTAATTTTGACATTCTGGGAGAATTACAAAATTTGTACATAAAAATCCCATTCCTTCAGGCCATTCAGGATATCCCGATATACGCTAAAACTATCAAGGAATTGTGCATAAAAAGACCGAGAAGGAATGTAATAGATAATCCAAGAGTTCAAGTAGTCGGCACTTTATCTGACATATTATCAGGAAAGGAAACACCTATTAAGTATGAAGACCCAGGTAACCCAATAGTAACTGTTCAAATTTATGGCAAAACCTTAACCAATGCTTTAGTTGATCTTGGAGCTGCAATTAATATATTGACCACTTCCACTTGCCAAAAGTTAGGAATTACATCTGCAGAACCCACTTCAACTTTGCTGGAATTGG
>APFE030038858.1:0-12218 GCA_000404065.3 Pinus taeda
TTTCTTTTAATTGATAAGCCATGTCAGGGTCAAAACCATCAGGGAATTTGTATAAGGCCAAATCAGGAGGAGGTCTTAAGTTTTGGGGTATTGCATTGTATACATTTTTGAACCTAGCACAATGCTCCAGAACTGTTTCTTGAGGACCTCTCTTAATCATGTCATATTCACCAAGTATATGCAAGGGATCCTTATTTTTCTCCCATCTGTTGGTAAAGGCTTGGTAAAGCTCATCAGGGGTCGTGATAGTATTTGCAGGAAGTGACCTGAACCAAGTTCGGACATCACCTGTTAGGCTTTGGAAAAATATTCTCATCCTCACACTTTCATCATCTATCTCATAGTTCTCAAAATGATCCTGCATCCTCTTGGCATGTTGAATAGCAGAGTAGGGGCCAGTGGAGTCAAAATATGAGATTTTGGCTTGGTAATCCTAAGGTAAAGCTACAGGATTAGCAGGTAACTGCAAGGGTGCATATCTCATAGCCATATTCACAAGGTTTGGGGGATTGACAAGGGTAACTCGGACAAAAGGAACAAAAGGTACCACAGGGGTAGCAGGTATAGCAGAACCTACGGTGTTGGTCAAGGGAGTATGTGTGGGGGATGAGGATGTGGATGGAGAACTAGGGGAACTGGGGGTAGATCAAAAAAGAACCTTGATTGGAGTGGAAATGGGGTTGGGATGAACTGTCTCTGGACTTAGGTCAGCAAGCTTATCTGGACCTTGCTGCTTTTTAACAAGTTTAGGGATTGTGTTAGGATTTTCAAAGACAGGGGGTGGATTTGGGTCTGGATTTTCCCTTGTGTACCTAATATTCTTCTTGGGAGCCAGTTTCTGAGCTAGTCTTTTGAGTTTTTTAGAAAAATTTTAATCTGCAAGGACTAGACAAGATTTTGAAATTGCTATGTATATCTCAAAGCTAGTATGAAGATTCTGAATCAGCTCTTCCTTGAAGCTGTTAGTGTTGGAACAGAAACAGTTTTAAAGGCCTCTTGACTGATATTCAGGTTTTAAGTGTAGCTTTAGGAGGTATATAGTAATGAGAAAATCCTGAAGAAGTCCCCAGTGGAGTTGCCATTTATGTTAACACCCAGGTTGTTCCCTTTGACTCCCAAGGGAATACAGCCGGGGTAACCACTAACCAATCTTTGGATTACAGCTTCTAGCCCAACTGTAATCGGAGAGGGCTCTATCTTTAAGGTTTTTCTCTGTTCTGTGGAGATTTTAGGCTAGTTATGAAGTGAAGGTTTTGGTTTATGTGTGGTTGGAAGGATGTTTCTCTATATTAGAAGTGGAAATAAGCAGATATGTTAGTCCAATGGGCAATGGAGTCTGTGGCTACTGGTTGTTGAAATCTTGGGTTTGAGCAGCTGAAATTACAGGGCCATTTAAATATTTCATGAAACAAAATTGAAATTATGATGGTGAGATGCAAACAGACAGTGAAAAGCAGTTAAGAATTTTTCACTAAGCTGGGCTGTGAGAAAGAGATTATTCCTCAGGAGCATAACTTGAATTCTTGAAACAATAATCACTGTGAAAGGTATAGCGTGAAAGGGTAGCAACTAAGAATTACACCTTTATTACTATAACTGAAGAAAACACTTATAACAACTTAGATTGAGTTCAGGTTAATCTGAGATTAAATCCTGGAACTATTCTTTTTCCTTGCCATTAACTGTAAAGCACAGAAAACACGAAAGAGATATGAATGATGACAAATACATAACAAAGAGTTATAAGGAAAACTTATTGTGCCATGAAATATGCAGGAATCCTGTAACTCTCAGCTAAATGCCACAAAGCATCAACAACACAGAGCTTTTAGAAATTCCACCGCTTTTGTATTACTTCTCTGAGAATTTACAGTAAAGAGCTATATCAAAAATATCAATTACATCCAACGTCCAACCCCTACTAAATTATGCGAGGGGGAATATATAGAAGTCTTTCATACAAAATATCTCAGGCATTGAGTCATCTGAGAAGTAAATGTCTTCATTAACTAGTACAGAAGTAGTAGACGAGAAGTTATTACAACCTTTAATACAATATAAATGCTCTTTATTCTTGTCAGAATATTTTGACCTTTGGGGCTCACTGAGTCGGTTGAGCGTTTTGTTATGACTACTGAATGACGTGTCTGTGCAGCTCTGTCCTCATGTAGTTTTCGGCCCTGTCACCTGTGACTTCCAGTGCTGCTGTGGTGGCCGAATATTTGTGCTGAGTTGGCTTAGCCTCTTTCTGCATACCTGCTGATGTGTCCTTATCTTCCTGTGTATGAAAATTTAAATATTTTCAAAAAGAGAAACATAATTACTAGCTTTGGTTCAGCAGTAATTGTATTAAACTGCTCCAGACTTCCTGTGTAGGCAATTGATGCCTCAAAATTGACCCCATGGTCTCATCTGCTTCTGTATACTTATAAAAATTGGGAGGCTCATCAAACAAGTGAGTAATTTCATTCATAATAAAAAACAAGCTCTCCACCCTGTTGAAGAGGGTCTGTCCTATTGCTGGCCCTGTTTCTGCTGATACACTAGCTGTCTCTGTAATCTGATTGGCAGAAAAAGTGTTGACTCTCTTGGCATATTTTTCATGTGAGAGTAACCTTCTTGAGGCATCCAACAAGCTAGGAAGGCCTCTGTTTTGTAATGCCATAAATTTGTCCTGAAATTTGTTGATATCTACCTGCATATCCTGGCTTCTTCTTTCTAAGGTCTGTACCAGGTTTCTTAATGTCTAGACCCTTTTGATGAATGAGATGGTCTCAGTCCTGTTAGCAATCCCCATTTTGATCAGCTGGGAGCTTGTCTTGTAGTTGAGCACATTTATCATTCTAGTGGCAACCTCAGGCATATTGCCAAGAGATGCCCTTGCTCTTTGGATTTCTTTGTGTGCTTTTGAAATGAGCGCCATTTGCTCATGAATGGCCTCAATATACTCCCACTGATCTGTGATGGACTGGCCAATATTGGCCCGTAGGATCCTTTTGAGCTCAGATGTCACCTTGTCCAGTGTGAGCTCTTTCTCTAGCTCATTTATTCTTTTCTTGAGAGCCTTTACCTCTATCTCTCTCTCAGCCACATTTTGCTTGGACTTGTCATATTTTTCATTGATTTTTGCCAGAGTGTCTTTGGCCTGATTCAACTCTGACATTTGAGACTCCAAGGCCTGAATCTCAGTTCTCAGCTTTTGCATGTCAAGGCTTTCAGCCTGCTCTGTTGTTGCTGCTGAGGTGGACGGTGCTGCTTGTTGTGTCTGCTGACTGGGAGGAGCAGTGGTTTGAGGAGCTTCCTCCAGATTAATTGTTTCTGGCGGAGGTTGTGAAGTTTGCCCTGCCTCCTTTTGTTGCATTGTTGTCTGAAGGGTGGCCTCTGTTTCCTGCAGCCTCTCTTGTGTGTGGATGAGCTCTTTATATAATGTAACCAGCATAGCAGCTGCATCCTTGTCTTGTCTGAGCTGGGCAATCTCTTCTGTTTGAGGATGAAGAGTTGCTGGGATCTTTATCATTTTTCTCAGTGCTGCCATATCAGCATCCCTCAGCTTCAGAATCTCTTGCACTGCCTTGACATCTTTAGGATCATGTCCAAGCTCTATTATGATTTCCTCTAGAGCTTTGATCCTGTTGTCCTTAGCTTGAGAGGAAGCCCTTTCCAGATCAAGTTGTGCAGTGGTGTTATTTAGGCTATTTTGTAGCCTATAGCTTACCAATGTCTTATCTACCAAGGTGGCATACACCATCTCACCCGTTTGTTTGTGCAATTCGATCTGGTCCATTGGGTGGATGTCCTTGGCCAGGACCTCAAGGTTGGTCCTGATATAATCGGCAGCTGACTGTGGTTGCTGCACTGATGGTGTGAAGTGGCTCATTATCATTTTTCCCTCATGTGCATCATATGCAGACATGAGTCTTTGCTGGTAAGTGGGAGCCATTTTTAATAAATGATTATATAACTGCAGCCTTAATGGTTCATTTCTCTTTTTTCTATCCTTAAATTGTTGCTTGATGCTTTTCTCACCTTCCCTTTGTTGGCCTGAGGAGCTAACTTCTCCTCCTGCTGCCCTTTCTTGTTCTTGTTGGAGGGAACTGGCTGAAGCCTCCATGCTGGGCAGGCCTGTACCTGAAGTCTGCCCTATTGGCATTTCTTCTTCAGAAAAAGGGTTTAACCTTTGTCTCTTCTCCCCTTGAGTTGGTGAGGCAGTAAGGGGAGTCTCTCTGTCCCTTTTTCTGTTTACGTCCTCTCTTTGTGGGGTTTGGAGGACAGAAGAATCAATCCTTGAGTCTTGCCTGGGAGGTGCCATTTGTGATGGTTGCTGTTGTGAGACCATTGGGGCCTCTGCTATTTGTTCTCCTTTCCCTGGCTGCTCCTTCTGTGGCTGCTGTTGTACCTGTTCTCGCTGCACCTGTTCTTGCTCCATCTCTTTTTCTTTGCCTTTGTTGGGAGCTTGACTTGTGGTTTGGACTGCCTCCTTATGTACTGTGGAGGATGAGGCAGCTGCTCCTGCTTGAGGCTTTGGCAGAGAGAGTACCTATGCAGGAAGTTCCAAGTCAGCCATTTTAAGCAGATTTCTTCTTGCTCTCTCATTCAATTCTTCTTGTGTAATTGGTTCCTCTAATGTGCCTCTTTTCCATTTTGGTTGATTGGCATATTGTTCTATGTGAGGCAACCTTACATGGTCATAGCTAGAGAGCCTATATTTGACCCTTCTTAATGATATGTAGTGATTGGAGTCATAGGGTTTCTAGAGGAAACTAGTCTTTAGGCCCAGGCTTTCAAGCATTCTATCTGCTTCTCTCCAGCCTTCCTCCCTTTTGTTCAAAACAAGGTGGCCCAATTGATTTTTTACTTTCAGCTGTGCCTTCTTGCCCTTGCCTGAGAAGTGTATCATATCAGCATTCCCAAATTGCCTGAAGTATTCAAGGGCAAATAGTCTCATGGGCACATACCTGAGCAATCTATATGGGGGTAACTCACAGCCATATATTCTGATAACGGTGTAGTGTTGGTAAAAATACCAATCCCCAATGCTGTACACTTTGGATAACGGCAGGATTCTCTGCATCTCATCAGTCAGTCTTGGAGGAGGCGAGGTCAGGAACAAAGACATGGCCGGGTGGATGAAGAGGTCTTTGAATTCATAGTAAGTGTATGGAGAGTAGGCTCTGCAATGAAATACTGAGCTCTAGTACACTACTTACCTTGGATTGCCTTGTGCATCTGTTCTTTTGACAATGAAGGAGAATTTCTCATGCTGATAATACAGAATTAAGTGGTAGATGTAGGAGGTGTATCTGAACACCTTCTCTCTTGACAAGTTCAAAAACTGCTCATGCATCTTATCTAATATGTAGATGGCATAGTCATAATAGATAGGAGTTTTGCCAAGGGAAAACATAGTCATCATCACCAGTACAGTCTCATCAATAAATTCAACTGATTTGTACCCCAAGATGGAACTGATCATGTCTGCAAGATCTACACCCAACTGATTGAGGTAACCAGAAAAAATAGGAGGGTATTGCACAGTGTCAGAGTTAATAAACAATTGGTTCAACTTTTTGATCTGAGCATCTGTCAGCATCTTAGCTCCTTGGTTTATCAGATCCAACAAAGACAGGGGAACCAATTTCTTCTGAGTCTTAAACTGCAGCATCTCTCTAATGGCCTCAGGGGTCATGTAGAATACAACTGAGCCTGAAGGGTCAAGCACAGCTCTTTGAGTAGGATCATAGCATACAGCACACAGATGAATCAAGTCAGGGAACTGGTTGACCTGAGGGAGCCTGAAAATTGGGAGGAAGGAATCCTAAATGCCCAAAATATCTGTCTTATCTTCATGCTTGGCCTTTAGCTCATTTAGCAGGTGAAGGTGGAACTTGCTGTGAGTCAAAGAGTCTTTAGAGATTTGATAATCTAAGTCTGCTAGATCCTGCCACTCCAGTTCTCTCTGAGGGGCATTCAAAGGAGCAACATTGAGGGCCACAGGTGCAACTGGAGTCTCCATGGTTACTTTAAACTCTATTTTGTGTGTAGACTGATGTTACTTAGATTGGGCAACAAAAAAAGAGTACTGCCTGGGTGTAGAGGTAAATTGAGAAATGAGGGATTTCAGGGTAAACTTGCAGCAATTGAAATACTACCCACAGTTACTTGAGAGGTGAATACTTGTTTTTAATAGACCTTCCTCAATAATTGAATGTAGGTTCCGGGTTTCTTGTTCACGACTGCGTGAACGGATTGCAGGTTTTCAATGAAAGTTTTGTTAAAATAGGCTCGACTGATGAATTTCGACCCTTAAATTTTCAAGTGGGAACTGGGTGTAGGGATTTCACCGGTGAATTATGCGTTTTCAGTGCCTTAAGTGAGTTTTTAGTTAATTGCAGACAAAAACTAGGCTTAGAGGAGACTTGCAGGGATAAATACCTGATAAACTTGATGGTCTGGGTCACGAGTGTAGGTGGGTAGGCGAGCCGAAGGTCTCCAGTTCAATTTGAGCAGGTTGGTGCAATTGGTCGTAAAATGCATGCAGAGGGCGCAAAAAATAGTTTTTGCAAAAAGTGCGAAAAGAACGTGAAAATTGACAAAATATGGCTTTTTTGGGACATTGGCGCCTTTTTCGGATGATGTCATCAGGTGGGTCAGGGTCGAATGACGTCATCAGGTGACATGGCGGCCTATGAGTGGTCCATGGGGGTGGTGAGGTGGCAGACAGGTTGAGCAATGGTGGAGGGGGCGTGTGGATGTGGCGATGACGTAGGCAATGAGAGGCGTTGACGCTGGCATACAGGTGGCGCAATATCGGACCGCTTATGTTACGGAAAGGAATCTGCCAGAGGGGGCTCTGATACGATTTGGGGGTGATGCGTGGACTAGGCCTGACGTCAGCCTCTGACAGATATCGGACGATATCTGTCGGACGTCGGGGCCGGTCCGATATGTGCGTCAACCGTTGGATGAAAATTCCTCAATCGATCGGTCGACGGGCCACTGATCTGCACAAAGGATACGAAATCGGGCGGAGATTTAAAATAATATTTTTCATGGTAATTGTGCCCGGTGGGACCCTTAGGAATATTAATGAATTTCATTTGTTTCTAATGTATTTATACAAAGGCGCATAAAATCCCGAAACTTAGGAAAAAATGGGTTTTTGATGCAATTTCTTTTGCAAAGTCGCATATGCCTCGGAACTTTGGATAAATGGGTTTTTTTGTATATAAAGCTCACAAAGGCCCCCAAACTTAGGATAAGGCAAGCAAAAATGGGTTTTCAGGGTATCCTTTGCCTTTTGGGTGGGTTAAAAGGGTGCAAAGGGTTTTTCCAAGGTTTCTTTAGGCAAAGTGAAGGATTGAATGGGAAAATGAGTTCTGGGGGAGATAAGAGGTTAGGCTTGGGTTCTCAAACTTACCAGATGTCTATTTGATTCCCTAGTGGTGAAACATATGGCTATAATACCAAGGGGAGAATTATTTATAGAATGCTTAGGGTTTATACACCTTGGTGTTATAGTAGTAGGGAAATGGTGACATAGGGAGTTAGATAATAGAAGTTAAGGGTTAATATGGAGGGAGAGGTGAATGAGGAGTGATATTACTAAGTTTTTCTTGAAAACAACTTAGTCTAGGGAGTAGATCAAAATGAAAAGAATTTTTCACAAGAAATGTGGCTCTTAGAAGTCAAGAACCAACATAAAGCCCTGAATTTCTGTAATAAATACAACTTGTGGATGGATGTTAGTAATGAGTGAAAAAACAAGGGAAAAAGGGAGGTTAGACATGCTCCATTGTGTTTCTTTCCTTGTATTGACCAGCAAGATTGAGTTTGAAAGGAACACCACTTCTGCAACCCCATCTACCTACCCATCTACTTGCCTAGCATTTTTTGTTTCTTCTTGGAGGGTGCACTTGGACTTAAAGACCCTTATGTGCCTTTTCTTTTCCGTTGGCTTTTTCTTTTGATTGACTATCTAGCACTACCCTTATTGCTTCCAAGGCCCCAGATTAAGTAGTTGGGAACCTTAGTTTATCTGCCTAGCTATTGGTCTACCAAGATTAAACAGTTTGGACAGATTTCTTTCTCTATTCTACAATAGAAAATTGAAACATGGCCTGATCCAGATTAGACTGTTGGATCATCCATCAAAATTTAGAAAACATGAAGGCATGTACACACCTTGCCTTTCCTTGGAAATATGGGATCTTTGTATCAGCAAAGCAGAGCATATTTGGCATTTGAATTTGCCAATCATGAAATATGAAACCTATTGGTATAGGTATCCAACACACCCTACATGACAGGTGCTTTTACAAGCTTAGGGAGGGATATTATTACCATGATTGCCTATATTCTTGGTTTCACAGCCAATGAATATGTGAATGAAATGACCTTTGCTTATATGACTATCTTCACCCCTGGCCAACCCCCTGTTGCCAAGTATGACTATGCTGCATGCATAACTGACAAAATCCATGATCAGTTCATGAGATTGGAAAATGAGAGAGTGTTTAAGTATTCCACGGTCTTGTATCACCTCTTCCTGTATTACCAAACTGATAGATTCCCATTCTCTATGAATAAGCTTGATACCAAAGGTAATCCCAAATCATTCATTTTCTAGACTTCCATCTTCCACTACTCATACACTTCTCGCTAATCATACAATGAATTCATAGATCAATTTTTCTATCTTGTAACCACTAAGCTAACAGGGCATCCTCCCCCAAGAATCAGTGATGATATTAAGAGAATCCTTCAACTTTCAAAGTAGTACAGTCAAGGCAGAGTGAGTCGACCACACAGCCTCAAACTGTAGTGCCAATAGTTTCAACAACAATCCCTTCTACTCTAGCAACTGTTTTAGCACTAAACATTCCTTTGGAAACAACTGCACCAATAGAAGCAACAGGTACATCACAGATAGGTACACCAACACAGAGGACAGAGGACTTGATTAAGTCAATGGAAGAAATGAAACTCCAAATAACAGAGCTGCAGAAAGTAAAAGAGAAATTTACTACTTTGGAGCAGAAATATGATATATCAAAGATCAATTATGCATAAGAGACAAGGAAAAACAAAGGCATGGCCCAACAAATTAAAGCATTAGATAAAGATATGACATTTGAAAAGCATTTGACAGACGTTAGGAAGATATTGTGGACCAATATCATTGATTCTATCAATGATATTTGGCCATCCATTCAAATTATTTTTGAACAAATTGATTTGGTTAAGCCTGCTCTTGAAGAAGTTTGGAAGACCATAAAGGAATTGGGTAGAAAGCCTAAAGAGGCAATCTAGTTAATCAATTTTCTAAATATTAAAAAGAGGAAACAATTAGAGAAATTAGACATTGAGGACAAGATTGCTATCATCCTCGAAATAAAGAGAGTGTTGACCAAAATGAATGTAAAGCAAGGCCTGGAATGCATATGTCTAAACATGCAGGAAGATATCAATGAGTTCATGAAGAAATTTGTCATCTTAATAAGTAAGGGACTCCCAAGCCCTTTAGTCATCAATGATAGGCTAATGGTCCAGATAGACTACATCAACAAATTACATCAGCAAACTGATAGTTAGGCCAGTTCATCTGCAGTCAAGGCATTACCCATAGGGAAAGTTCTCTATGATGGTTTGGAGAACCTTTTCTACATTGAACATGAAGTGAAGCACCTATTCCTAGTGCAACCCAATTTTGTGAAATATACTGAAGAAAATAAAATCTACAGGAAGCTGACAAGGACAAGAATACCAAAAGATGATTGGTGGACCAACATGACTGACATCCTATAAATTACCATGACTAAAGTGAGGTAAAAAGAAATATTTACCACAATAAAGTCTGATAAAAAGGGTGAACAATGGTGAATAGGTAAAGACTATCAGATATAGGTGAAAGAGTATCAGTGAAAAGATAAAATCAGATGTCCAGCATAGAGTTACTAGCACGACAGCAAGATGCACATTCATAGGACCTGCCTCCAGCTCCTTCAACGAAAATAGGAACAACAACAATCAGTCTATATTCTATTTCTATATTCGAGACCATCTGTCTCTATATTTATGTAAAATATATTTAGTTTTCCTACAATAAATCCCATTTAGTTACGAGATATTTTGACATAAATTTTGTATAAGTACTTCCTTATTCGAAGTATTGAGTGTGGATTCTTAGACATTTCTGTAGACAATTTACTTTTGGAATTGAAGTGCTGTTGAACAACTTTTGAATGGCTGGCTGCAACAAAGTAATACAGCAAAGGACTTTTATAGGACACTTATGTCAAACGAGAAACAAATAAATATTCTATATCTTGTGCTTTTACAGTTTTTCTGGTTTAATAAATATTCATATGTGTTTGATATCTGAATGATAAACTAAAAGTTATATTTCAGAAAGAGCTTTACTGCATTTTGTCTTTAAAATTGTTTATTTTCTTAATGTTTTCTTCCAGGCTATTATAGGTAGGGAATTCTTAATTTCTCCCTGATTTCATAGTTTATCACTGTGACCATTTAACAAAGAATACTCAAATGCTCTTTGTTAATGAGCACCCACTTTCTCTCATCTTGGACCCTGTTGAAGGATTCTTAGTTGCCCTTCCTCCCTGTTCAAGACCATTTCACCCATTTGAAGTTATCATTTGTCTTCTATTTAGCTACCTTGTCCAGTGAATTTCTCTTTTGTTAAATCAACCTGAACCTGTTAAGCTATCTTTTAGTTGACTCCATAGCCCAATGGCCTGAAATACCTTGTTCTATCCATCTGCTCCCGACTTCCACCACCAAACAAAATCAAAACCCCCCCAACCTATCATAACTAGCCTAATATCTTATAAAACAAAGCTAAAACTTAAAGAGAGAGCCCTCTTTGAGTATAGGTTGGCTAGAGCCGGTACTTAAAAGATTTGTGGTTACCTCAGACCCCTTTCCTTCTTCTAACAACTTCAAGGAAAATTTGAGTGATAACAACTCATTTGAATATGTGAGTAGGGTGCCCCCATGGACTGGTTGGGAACCCCTTAGGGATTCCTACCCGACACAGAACTAACCATTTGTCCTTGATTGATAGAGGGAACGCTCATGTCAATTAGCAACTGACCATGCATGCCCGAGAATGGAGGGGGAACTATTACGTTCCCGACCAAGATATGCATATTGGGAAACCCCCCAAGTATATGCATATGGGGGTTTGAACTATACAACTGTGGTCGACCATGCTGTTGGTAGATGGGAACCACACCCATAGTGCCGTATTGAGCGGTATAAGGAGCATTGTATGTGGCACTTTTCAAAGGTATGCAGTTTGGCATCAAAGGGGTGGGACCCAGAGTTGGCTGCGTTCCACTCGGATATGGTGTCATGTGAGTGGTTGTACCTAGGACAAATGGTATAGCGGGACTTGCCATTATCTGTTATGCTCTTAACCTGCAAATGATACTCAAATACAGAATATGCGAAGAAAAGAGACCCAGAACACAGAATATACGAAGAAAAGATACCCAGAACACAAAATAGCAATGATTTTATTATTCAGAGAGTAATGTTCACTTGCCTCTTTGAGGGGGCAACCTCCAATAGAGCAGAGCTCGATTACAAACAAGACACGATGCTCCTCGCAGGGAGTTTCTATCATTTATATATGACTCCTCCATGCAATACCACGGGCCAATACCACGTATTACTAATACCATCTATCTAATACTACAGCCCATTTGCAACTAACTGTGGTTCCGTTATTAATTGCGGATTAACCACTTACAATTATTAATATGGGCTTTATTAACTCTTGACTATGACGTGGTCCCATTACATAGATAAGGGGGTTAGGGTGGGACCCTAACATGCCCACCCCCTTAAGACTAGCCTTGTCCTCAAGGCTGAAGCTGCAGAAACTGCTGTAGAATAGTGGCTGGCTCCCAAGTTGCATCTTCTGGATAGGTGTCTTTCCATTTGACTAGGACTTCCCTAATCATGTGGCCACGCAATTGCTTGACTCGTGTGTCGAGGACCTGTTCCTGTTGAAGCCGGATGGATCCTTCTTCGTCCAATTCCGGTAGACTAGTCTGAGTTCTACAATTGTTCCCAATCACTTTCTTGAGGCATGAGACATGAAAAACTGGATGGATTTTTGTAGTAGGTGGCAAAGCCAACTTGTAGGCCACTTCTCCAATGCGTTGAAGTACTTGATATGGTCTGTAGAATTT
>APFE030038862.1:11326-22223 GCA_000404065.3 Pinus taeda
AATGATGTGGAGGTGGAATGGAGGTGACATGAAGGTAGAATGTGAAGATATTGGTGAATAATGGAGTGAAAAGAAGGACTATTTTGAGGCCCAACACTAACCCATTGAGGATTAGGTGTCCAACATTCTGGTATGTGTAGGAGTCCCAACAGTGGGTTGTGCAGTATCGCCTTGACTGCGATTTCACACAGAGGCAAGTAAGATGTCTCTGTTGGTAGAAAGGATGTGACAATTGCAGTAAGTCGAGGAAGGTGCATGTGAGGTTCTAACACATTGAGGGTGAGGTGAGTGTGCCCCTTGAAAACCTGTAATAGTACGTAGCTTGGAAGGGAATACATGAGTGAAGATGCATCATAAGCTGGAAATAAAGTTAGGAAGCAATCCAAAGTGATGGTTAAACCAATAGCACATTTCAGAAAGATTCATACATACTTATATAGAATAGTCCATACATGCATGTGTAAGCAAACAAATTCATATATCATTTAGAGTAAACCAAATAACATAGAATATAATAAAACATATGCATGAAACGTGTTGGCTCTGTTATATTAAGAAGTGCAAGTTCCAGTTATACAATACATCCATGTCCAACCACTAGTTCCAATAGTAGAATGTTACAACCACAACCGTCTGCTCCTCCAAAGAGATATACTAGCTCTGCGTAGTGGAGAAGCCAAGGCTCGTTACAATACTATCCAAGCTCTCTCCAAGATAGTCTTATAAAAAACTTTGCTGATCAAAAGCCTTTATAATGAGTTATGAGGTTCTATTTATAGCAAAGGGTGGCGTGACCCTTGACATTCCCCTTTGTGATAGTTCATCTACCCTCATGACTCTTCATCTACTCTATGATTGCTACATCCAACTCTTTGACATTCTTGTGATGGTGAAGATGATGAGCTGATGCTAAGCTTGGTCATCTATGATGGTGTGCATGCGCTCAACGGTGACATCTTGATAAAGCAAACTCTTGCCTCCATTGCATCTGATGCATCGGTATGGCTCTTTCGTCCAACTCGTCTGCTAGCATGCACATGTTCTTCTTGGGTGCAGCCGAACCGACAACACACTGATGCATAGTGTATGTGATGATCATCCAGTGTGTGCTGGTGGTCATGCACACCAACTGTCAACTACATGTTCAGCTCCAGTCAGACTTGCTTCTTGTCTTCAACTTGGTGACTGTGCTGAATGGATGGGATCACATGCGTGTGCACAATGACATGCATTCTGTTTCATTCCCTTGCATGCGATCAACATCACTGCTCACCTTGTCTGCTCCGTGCCAGCTGTTGGGATGGATCTATAACTTGTACGACCACAATTTCATCCGTGAATGCATGTTGCGCCCCCTATTGTACCTGTTTCTGCTACAACTCATTCACTTTTCTGTGCAGCTCATGTTCTTCCTTGAGTTGTTGCTTCAGCACATGGAACTCCTTCTTTATTCCATTCTCTGTCTTTGCAAAATATTCATGTCGCATTGTCACCTCATAACCCGAGTCTGCAAAGTTCCTTTCATCACTAGTGGATTTGCTTGAGCTTGCAACTTTGTTCTGCCTCTGTGTTGTCAACAACCTTCCTCTTGCATTTATTGTATCTGGTATGCTGCCTTCAGCTGTTGTTCATGACGCTGCTCACTGTGATGCTGTTTGTGTCATATCTTGATGTCCATGTTTATGAACAACTTGATGTCTTCGTGGGTAGGCAAGTGCATAGACACTTGATCGACTGCATCCCCAAGCATGCTTTGAACAGTGTCTTCAACTCTGCTCCCTTGGAAATTGTTGTACCTATACTACTGAGAGGCATATGAACACTTACAATACCTAGAGACATGGAAACACTCATGGAAAGCAATATGTAAGTCAAAAACCAAAATGAACTTGAGAACTGACTTGCAACATACCTATGTGATTGATCATGAAGGTTGCACAATTTTCGCCGGGCGGTTGGGAGACCTACTACCAAGATTGCGCAAGGCACACTCTGGCCTCTTGGGAGGCTGAATCACTGTGGGAATTGCGCAATGCACAGTCCAATCTAGCTATTGATTGTTGGAATTGCATAATGTGCAATCTCAGCTGGCAATGGTTACAGGCTTAGAGACTGCATTATGAAATTGTATGGGTCAGTAGTCACTGTCCCTCAGAATTGCACAATGCAAGACTAGAGGATAGTCACTGCGAAGAAATGTACATTTCCTCAGAGGAAGATAGAGCCTTCCCTCTCAGGATTGCACAATGTTGTCTTGGAGAGGTAGAGTCTAGGCCAAGGCTGCCGAGACCCACCGACGGGCAACTGAAAGTGAAAGTGAATGTGAATGCATGGTGATACTTAGTGTAAGCATAAGTGAATGATCGTGCAAGCAAACAATGAATGAAAGATTCATAAAATGGAACAACATGCATGTCGGTGAGAAGAATCGCCGAATCGGCGACCATTCGTGAAAAATAGTGTCATGCATGCGACAACAGTGAGATGTTAACGGAAATTGAAACGATGCTAGTACAAGCTAGTATGCATCAAAATGACAGAAAGCGCTCACTAAAATTAAGAAAACAACCTTCATACGAAGCAAAACACAAAAAGCACGAGAAATGCAACATAAGACATGCAAGGCGGGCTTACCCCAAAAAAGGTGAGTTGAATGTGCCGACGACTCCTAGATGCAATGTGGGATGTCAGAGCTACAAGTTTGATGTGAGGAATGAGCTATGTAGCGTCTGGTTCATGAGATTTGATAAAATCGAGGTTGCGACGTGCATTCCACAAATCCAGGGGAAGCGACACTTAGTGGGAGGTTTATAAAATAATCCTTGCACGTAACCTCCAACTACCAAAAATAGATCCCTGAAACAAGGGATGGCTTTGCATGTTACCTTGGGAGAAGCATCCCATGCATGTAATTTAACTTTGCTCGGTCCCGGACGGGACCGGTCAACTCAATTGCACATGCAACAATTTGCTCAGTTGGGAGGAAAAAATGTGCATTTCTAGGAGGGAGATGGGCTGGTTGCCCAAGATATTTGTGCAATTTTTTAGCAGAGCAGCTGACTGCTACCTAGAATTGCACAATTCTTGGTCTGAGCAACCCTATTGGGAAGAATTACTTTGATGAAGCTTGACTTGAAGAATTACGCAATTCTGGAGCCTAGGAGGCTCCCATATAGAATTGTGCAATTTCTGGAGGGAAGGTTGGTTTCCCTTCAGAATTGCGCAAATTTTTTACAGAGTTGCTCAGCCCGATGCTAGACCAAGTCCAGGAGAACAACCTGTGAGAGGAGTACAACAAACTCTGATGGATAGATTGTATATCTACAAGAAAATCACTGAAGCTTGTGTACTTGACGAAGTAAGACATGCTGCTGTGAAAGGTTGGTAGGGAGGCTCCAAAACGAAGCTAAGGTAAAATTTTGGAGGGCGGTTGTAGTTGCTACAACAATTATATAAAGTTGTCGAATCTCAATATTGGTGTAACAAAATGTCGTGTTACAAAAAGCCTCACCAGGGGTCCTATTTCTTCTTCTGTTGACCATGTACCCCTAAACTAAATTTGCATTTCTTGTAATTAGTTGACAATTTCAATTCAATTACTTATGATTAGTGATTCTCAATATTGGTGTAGCAAAATGACTGTTACTAGAAGCTTGTCCACGAGACCCATTTCTTGTTTCATTTTGTCCCTGTTACCATGTTGACAACACATTTGTACATGGGAGCCCATTTCTTATCACCTAAAATCCTTGAGCCTTGTCTTTTCATATGTTCCTTATTCTCGTTGTGTTTCTTGTTAATATTTTTTGGTATCATTAGCAAAATATAGTATGAATGAAATTTCTCAGAATGAAATTTGTTTTTACATATCGGTTGGGGAACCCAGCATTCATGATTACACTAACCCCTTGTTTCTTGGCTACACTCATGTGAGGTTTATGTTTTCCTCTTTTCCTTTTAAGCTTGTATGACTTTTAATTTAAATATTGCAATCAATTATTACATGACACATGCTTTGAACACTTAGGAGGAATTTATACTAGATGCAAAAGATTTTGTGAGAAAGTAGTTATTACATGACACATGCTATGATCCCTCGGGAGGGATTTTTTCTACATGAAAAATATTTTGTGAGAAACAAATAACATAGTTTTTCTTCACAAATATGATGGCACATTTTGGCTCATTGATTTGATCTCTTTTGATCAAGACAACACATTTCTTTAAGGGTGTTAGCTCAATGGAAGAGGACCTGCCTTGCAAGAAGGAGGTTGGTGGTTCGATTCCATCATGCCCTAACATGAATTAATCACTGAAGAAACAAAAAAATTGCATTCCATATTTTGTTTTTAAAGCGAATTTTTTTATTGTCTCTAGAGAGACAATAATTGTGATTAAAGACATAGTGTCTCTATAGAGACAATAACTGGGATTTGTCTCTATAAAGACAATACATCTTTAATTGTAGCTATAGTCTTTCGAGAGACAAAAATGAATTGTCTCTTAAAAGACAATAATACTTGTGTTCTATATTTGTCTTTATAGAAAAAAATTTTAAGACAATAATTTGAGACACTAACTTAAAGACAATATTTAAAACAATTTACAAGTTTTTTTTTGTCTCAAATTAGAACAATTTACTAAAAAATATTTAAAATATTGTTTTGAAACCATGTATATATTAGTGTGAACAATATGTATTTAAAAATCTTATGTTTAAAACTGGTCAAAAGATTTATCCAATTTACACCTTCAAAATAAGACGGATAATTTGCAATATTTTATGTTCTTTATGGGTAGTTAGATCTCCCTATGTCTTATATTTTCACATCTCCATTAGTCTTATATTTTCATCTGCTCGATAGTATTTACACATTGAAAAATAAGACTAATGTTTTGCAATGTTTGATATTCTATATAGGTACTTAGATCTCCCAATGTCTTATACTTTCACATCTCCTTTAGTCTTACATTTTCAGTTACTCGATAGTAAATGTAATAAATTACATATTTAGATTTACTAAATTACTAATTACATGGATAGTACATATTTACATGTACTAATTACAAGTATGAAACACATTTGTGAAGAGATTTATCCAATTTACAAGTTCGAAGTTTGATATTTGATATGGGAAGTTAGACTTACACTTGTATTAATGGATTTTTATAATTTTTTTTAAATATTATTAAATAAAATAGTAATTAAATTTGAAGTTTAAATTAAATTTTAGGATTGATAATGTGTATTGATTGATATTTTTTCAAGGTTATTTATTTTATTTACAGTGGAAGTTTTTTTTTTTTTTATAATGGCTTAATTAATTTTCAAAAGAATATGCTTTAACAATTTTGTTTTTTCATATTTTTGTTGCAATATTTTTTTTAATATATTTATCAATCTTAAATACAAATAAAACCTTCAACTATCTCAATCATAAAACTTGAGACCTATATTTAAAAATTTTGATATTTTTTTCGAAATTAAATGATAGAGCTATTTTTACAAAAATAACCATTGTAAAACTCACAAGTTTAACATATTGCCAATCCCAATTAGATTTTGTAACCAAAATTCTTTAGAAAAACAAAGGACATTTGGTTCCGGCTGTCCCACGAGATCGTTTAGATGCTTCGTGTTTTTTTTAAAGCTCTGATTTCATTTGATACACATTCTACAGTTTTCAGTCTGATTGGAATGGGGGACAATGAGGTTGCTAAAAATTTCAATCCTGGCATCCATAATCCCTAATTGCCTAAGTGAAGATTGTTCTGGAGTGTTTGTTGTAATAGAGGGAGACCATAATGTTGGCCAACAATATATGGAAATGGAGAAACCCTGGAGCATTGGCTCATATTCACCTGGGCTCCAGAACGCTAGATGAAGGAGCAGCAACTGCAGAATGGATATCGGGACGTGTCAGGGGAGGGGCGGCCACACTCTTGAGTCTCCACATCTACGAACGCTGGCTTTGTGGGCGAGAGAAAATCTTCTCTATCATTTGTCAGCATCCACACCACCTGCGACATTGAAGGTCGTAACACTGCAGCGGCTTGCATACACAAAAGACCAATTTGAATCACTCGAGTCCCTTCTTCCCTTGAACAACTGCCCTCCAATGTAGGATCCATAACTTCTAAAGTCGTATCTACTTGATACAATTTCCATGTCTGGTGATTCGCCAACATCAACAAAAACAACTTCAGTTAACAGGGGATTATAATACTGCAAAGCGATTTAGAAAAATATGGGATCCACATGACCCATACCCTTTTGATGAGAAAGTCATATTCAACGGAACTCTGATTCTTTTTTCTAATCTCAAGGAGAAGCACTCCAAATCTAAATACATCTGCTTTCTTGGTCAGCTGTCTACGTAAAGCGTACTCCGGGGCCATGTAGCCTCTGCAAAATAACATATGTAGGCAAATCTCCATATAATTTTAACCGTCTCAAAATGATATGATCCGTATTCGGATGTATGAATCATAATTTGTTCGTGTTACATTGTAATTTATTAAATGATTTTATGGACATCGAGAAACAGAACGGTAGAGAGAACTCTTACATAGTCCCTGCAGCTCTAGTGCTAACGTGGCTCTGATCCTCCAGAAAGAGTCTAGCTTGTTGGGAATTTCTGATAATTCCAAACAAAACCTGAACAGAGGAAAAATGTTCTATTTCTAAAACCCAGAGAAACAACAAAAAAAATTGTTTCCAGAGGATAGAGTTTCAGCAACACACCTAAAAACTTGTATTCATTAAAAAAAACTGCCTGATACAAAACTTCTTCCTCTCATAGAGGGATTTCATCAAGACTGCTTCAGATACAGTTCCAAAACAAAAAAAAACTACTCTCTCCAGAAAATTACTCTGTCTCTCCTCTCAAAATTTTACACTGCTGTGGGTCAAAGTTTCTTACATTTATGCTGCTCCATATTCCATTACAAAAAAAACTTACATTCACCCTTCTATGCTACTGGGTATTCTTTGCATTCAACTTTTTGTAAAAATTCCTCTTACATTCGTTGCGGCTTGTTGCGCATTACATATTCCAGAACCAAAAAAACATTACATATGCTGCTGCGTTTTCACACTTCACATTCGCACTGTTGTGCATATAATTTTCCCTTCACACTACTGTGCTTCGCATTTGTTTCTTCAACAAACAACAAAATTCATATTCACGCTACTGTGTGCTCCTTCTGGTTTTTCTTCAACAAACAAAAAAATACATTTCAATCTCTGCACCGCTATGCATAAAAGTTTCACTCTCGCGCTGCTGCACACTTTAGTTCACAGTGCTGCGCCCTATTTCATTTCGTACAAAAACAACAACAATAAACTTTGTTTTACTTTTACCCTAAAACGAACAACTCCGGTGCATTAAAACTATTAAAGACTTTACCAACATTTACTGATTGAAGTACATTTCCTCAATTACTTCGGTATGGAGATAAATTAATTTCTAGAACGAATGCACAATCTACGAACTACAATGTACATTGCATTAAAACAAAACATGCTCCTGCTATCATAACCGTTGATCTGCCCTCAAAAATCGGATGACTGTGGTCAATATCGCAAGCCCCTTCCTTGTTGAACTTTATGCGCCACGGAATGGTGATTTTGAAACAGTTGTTGTGGCCACGCGTCAGTCAACTAATGTGATCGCTACCCCTGAGAAATACCAATGATCCGTAAAGGCGGTGCGGGGAATAACAGGCTGGTTTTCTGGAATAAATGGCGCTGCAGTTGGAATTATATTTCAACATAGCTAAGCCAAAATCTGCTATTTTGGGTCTATGTTTATGATCCAGTAAAATATTGCATTCTTTAATATCTCTGTGAGTGATCTGAATCTCAGATTCCTAGTGGAGATATGCCAACCCACGTGCTGTTCCAACAATGATCTTATACCTCACTTTCCAGTCAAGTAAATGTCGTTTTGTTGTATCTGCAAACATTGATCCAGTTATAGTAAAAGAATTAACGAGCTATAGAACTCAGAAGTAAACTCCAATAAAATAAGCCCAACATCAGCAGCGTTAAGTTATTCAAGGTTGAGAAGAGACAAAATAAGAGCTTGTCAAGACTGTCGGCTGGGAGGTATTCATAAACAAGTAGTCTTTCTGAGCTTTCAACGGAGCAACCAACCAATTTCCCTAGATTCCTATGCTGAACACAATTGATGAGATTTGTTTCATTCAGAAACTTAGTTTGCCTTGTTTTGAACCTAGATTCAGTCGCTTAACTGCAACCTCTTGGCTGTTTAGTAGAACCCCCTGTTAATTTACTGCATCGTTAGTCGAACTAATTTTATAATATATGATTTCTCATTGGATACTTCATGGAATAATTTGTTAAGTTGATGTTAGTTGATCACTTTAAAGACACATCCAAAACCTCCTTGGCCAAGCTTGTTCTCTATGTCAAAGTCAGAAATAGCTTATCTCAAAATATCGTACTTGAAAATGAGCTCCGGATTGATAATAGTTTCAGATATGATTACTTCTGTGCAAAAATAATAACATGAGGGTATGTATATATTCATGCAGTAAAGAAATAGACAAACAATTCACAAGACACACAATTCAACTGCATCTTGGGTCATAACACTGAAATATTAAAGAACTATTTCAGGACCTTGGGTTCCAGAAATCCGGTCCCAACTTTTTCGACTAGATGAGAAATACCACATCCAAAGGCCAATGCTTACAATAAATCCAATGACCACACCTATTACGCCCAGTGTTATCCCAAGAACCTTGCCTTCTAAAAACACTCTCATGACATCTCAGTAAATAGTGTTTTAATTCACTAAAATGAAATCTTTACAAAACATATATAACCCTAATCATTGCAAGATATGTGAAAGAAAATACTGCATGCTGTTGGAATTTTCTGCTAAATTCCTTAACAAACAGACAACACAAAAAAATGCTCTGTTTTTACTTTGTTTCTGCACAGAAAACTGTAAATTTCGTTTTCTGGAAATTGTGTTGCAGCAACAGGATTCGGTGTTGCAGCAACGCTGATCATGGTGTTGCAGCAACAGGAAATTTCTGATAAAAATAAAACTGAAAAACAGATTAATACTCAACAACACAGAAACTGGTGAAACAGTGACTGAAACTTTAACTTATATTCAGTAAAACAACTGATATAATAAAACAATTGATACAGTAAAACAAATTCCTTTATCTCAGAAAATTGCAGGTGTTTAAGCACTGCTGTGCGGTTACAAAACACTATGTTTCTATTCAGAACTCTGCTGTAAACACTTTGTTTCTGTTCAAAACCCTGCTGTAAACACTTTGTTTCTTCCTTGAAACATTTTACACTCCTGTCTGTAAATTTCATTCATATATTCACGCTGTTGCGCACATAAAAAACTTCTGCACTGTTGTGCATTACAGAGAGAACTCTATCTCTGTTCAAAAATTCTTACACACACTGTTGTGTTTTCATTACATTTCAGAGTCAACAGAAAACAGAACTTAACGTTCTTTCTTTTTCCGTAAGAACAAAACTACATCTATGAATAAAAAAAATAAAATTAAAATCCTACCTACACAGCAATTAATTACCATCATTTCGTGAGAGACCGCCATTCCGTAATCAGTTGTTGTGTAATCGCTGATTCAGGAAAGGACTGGAGCTGTGGCTGTTTACTGGCAAAATCATCAATGAAAAGGTATGGCAGTTGATTCAACAGTACAGGGGTATGGCAAAGGACAACCCCTGCAGTTGAAAATAATATTTCAACACTCCCCTTTAGTTTCAACTGCTGGGTTATCAGTGATACCCAGACATTTCCTCAAAAACTCAAAACTTTTCTGTCCCAGAGGCTTGGTTAGAATGTCTGCAACCTGCTCCTGAGTTTTGCAATGTACTAAGACAATTTCTCCATTATTTACCAACTCTCTGATATAATGAAACCTTGTGTCAATGTGTTTCGTTCTCTTATGAAACACATAATTTTTGGATAATGCAATAGCAGAACTGTTGTCACAATAAATCACAGTTCCTTTTCCCTGCTCTTGGCCTAAGCTCCTTAACATCCTTCTCATCCAAACTGCTTGACATGCTGCTGCTGTAGCTGCCACGTACTCTATTTCTGCTGTGGACAATGCCACAATTGGTTGTTTCTTGGAAGCCCATGAAATGGCTCCTGAACTCATGTGAAAAACATAACCGGATGTGCTTTTCCGGTCATCTACACTTCCAGCCCAATCACTGTCAGTGTATCCAACTAAATCTGAACATTCTGAGACAGTATATAAAATCCCAAACCTTTTAGTACCTTTAACATACCTCAGAATCCTTTTTGCTGCCTGCCAATGTGCTTCTTTTGGCCTCTCCATGAATCTGGAAATTAGACTAACAGCATACATTATATCTGGCCTAGTTGCAGTCAAATACATGAGGCTGCCAACTATGCTCTTGTACAGACTAGGATCAAAATCCTTGCTGTTGTCCTCTTTGCTGAGTTTTAATCCCATTATTGTGGGAGTGATTGCAGCCTTGCAATCTTGCATGTGGAATCTTTCCAACACTTCATTTACATATCTTGCTTGAGAGATAAAAATTCCATTTTCATTTTGATCTACTTCTATTCCTAAGAAGTATCTCAGCAAACCCATGTCAGTCATCTCAAATTCGTTTTTCATGACTGATTTAAAATTTTCAATGAGGTAGTCATCATTACCTGTAAAAATCACATCATCAACATACAACACTACAATTAAAATCTTACCATCCTTTTCTTTGATGTAAACGGTGGGTTCTCCCTCACATTTGTCAAATTCATTTTCCAGTAGATAGGAATCTATCCTACCGTACCATGCTCTTGGTGCTTGCTTCAGCCCATAAAGAGTTTTCTTCAATCTGCAC
>APFE030038864.1:0-26332 GCA_000404065.3 Pinus taeda
TTAAATGTTATAAAATGATTAGGGTTTAGGGCTTAGTGTTTAGGGTTTGGGGTTTAGCGTTTTACGGTGTTTTAACGTTTAGGGTTTATTGTTTATAAGACTTTAGTAAATGGTTTTAATCAAGGCTGAAATAAAGGTTACAAAATCATTTTGAAAATTATATGAAATGCTTAGGGTTTAGTGTTTATGGTTTGGCATTTGGGATTTAGGGATTAGGGTTTATAAGACCTTAGTAAATGCTTTAGATAAAGATTCAAATAGAAGTTCCAGAACACTTTTTAAACTGTTATAAAATGCTCAGGATTTAGGGATTTGTGTTTTCAATTTGGGTTTAGGTTTAGGGTTTAAGGTTTATATTTTAAGGTTTATAAGACTTTAGTAAATCATTTTAATAAAGATTTAAATAAAAGTTACAAAACGGTTTTTAAAATGTTATTAAATTCTTAGGATTTGGAGTTTAGGGTTTAGGGTTTAGGGTTTAGAATTTAGGGTTTAGGGTTTATAACACTTGAGTAAATTCTTTTAATAAACACATAAATAAAAGTTACACACTACTTTTTAAAATGTTATAAAATGCTTAGTTTTTATGGTTTAGAGTTAAGGGTTTGAGGTTTATTTTTTGAGGTTTATGGTTTAGTGTTTATTGTTTATAACTCTTTCATAAAAGATTTTAACAACCACTTAAATAAAATTTACAAAATTCTTTTAAAAAAAATATAAAATGATTAACATTTACAGTTTAGGGTTTAGGGTTTGGGGTCTAAGGTTTATGGCTTGGGGTTTAGTGTGTAGGGTTTAGGGTTTGGGGTTTAGGGTTTAGCATTTAGGGTAGAGTGTTTGAGGATTATAAAATGCTTAGGGTTTAGGGTTTATTGTTTTGTGGTCTAGGGTTGAGGGTTTAACGTTTAGTTTTTAAGATATATAACACTTTCGTAAATGATTTTCATAAAAATTTAAATAGAAGTTACAAATCACTTTTTTAAATGTGATAAAATGATTATGGTATAGGGTTTGGTCTATAAGGTTTAGGGTTCAAGGTTTAGGGTTTAGTGTTTAGGGTTTATAATAATTAAGTAAATTCTTTTAATAAACACTTAAGTAAAAGTTACAAAACCATTTTCAAAATGTTATAAAATGTTGAGGGTTTAGGGTTTAGGGTTTACAATTTATGGTTTAGGGACTATAATAGTTTAGTAAATCCTTTTAATAAACATTTAAATAAAAGTTACAAAATAATTTTTAAAATATTATAAAATACTTAGGGTTTAGGGTTTATAGAACTTTAATAAAAAATTTTAGTAAACACTTAAATAAGAGTTACAAAACATTTTTAAAATTGTTATCAAATGGTTAGATTTTAGGGTTTACTATTTGGAATTTAGGGTTTATGATTTAGGGTTTGGGGTTTAGGGTCTAGGGTCAAAGGTTAGGAATTTGTAGTTTAGGATTTAGGTATTATGGTTTATGGTTTAGTGTTTATGGTTTCGTGTTTACAACACCTTAGTAATTGTTATAATAAACACTTTAATAAAAGTTACAAAACTTTTTTTAAAATGTTATAAAATGATTAGGGTTTAGTGCTTAGGTTTTGGGGTTTAGGTTTTATAGTTTAGGGTTTCGGGTTTAAGGTTAAGGGTTTAGGGTTTAGGGTTTAGGGTGTAGGGATTAACGACCCCACCTTATGGGGTATCCATTGCTACATACTACACATAATGCATTCATCTCGCGCAACCTCGAGGAGTTATAAAAGTTTAGTAAATTATTTTAATAGAAATTTTTTATAAAAGTTACAAAATGCTTTTCAAAATGTTATAAAATACTTAGGGTTTTGGGTTTAGGTTTTAGGGTTTAGGGTTTATAACACTTTAGAAAATGCTTTCAATAAATACTTAAATGAAAGTTACAAAACACCTTTTAGGATGTTATAAAATGATTAGTATTGAGGGTTTTGGGTTTTGGCTTTAGTGTTTAGGGTTCATGTTTTGTGATTTAGTGTTTATAAGGATTAGTAAATTGTTTTAATAAAAACTTAAATAAAAGTTAAAAAACTCTTCTTAAAATGTTATAAAATGATTAGAGTTTAGGGTTCGGAGTTAAGGGTTTAAGGTTTAGGGTTTACAACGGTTTAGTAAATAATTTAATGAACACTGAAATAAAAGTTACAAAACACTTTTTAAGATGTTATAAAATGTTTAAAGTTTAGAATTTAAGGTTCAGGGTTTACGATTTAGGGTTTCAGGTTTGGGATTTAGAGTTTAGCGTTTATTGTTTAGGGTTTATAATGCTTTAGTAAATTATTTTAATAAACACTATAATAAAAGTTACAATATTCTTTTTAAAATTCTATAAAATGCTTAGGGTTTAGTGTTTATGGTTTGGCCTTTGTGATTTAGGGTTTAGGCTTTATAAGACCTTACTAAATGCATTTAATAAAGACTTAAATAAAAGTTCCAATTTTTTTTTAACTATTATAAAATTCTTAGGTTTTAGGGTTTTAGGTTTTGATTTTAGGTTTTAGGTTTACGGTTTATGGTTTAGGATTTAGGGTTTATAACACTTTAGTAAATTCTTTTAATAAACACTTAAATAAAGGTTACAAAACAGTTTTTAAAATGTTATAAAATGGTTACGGTTTAGGGTTTAGGCTTTAAGATTTAGGGTTGTGGGTTTCAAGTTTAAAGTTTATGGTTTAGGGTTTATAACACTTGAGTAAATGATTTTAATAAACACTTAACTAAAAGTTACAAACAACTTTTTAAAATTTTAAAAAATTCTTAGTGTTTATCATTTAGAGTTAAGGGTTTGAGGTTTATTGTTTGGGGTTTAGGGTTTATGTTTTTGTAGCTTAGGATTTAGGGTTTAGGGTTTAAGGTTTAGGTTTTAAGGTTATATACTACTTTAGTAAATGCTTTTAATAAACAGTTGAATAAAAGTTACAAAACATCTTTTAAAATGTTATAAAATGATTAAGGTATAGGGTTTATGCTATAGGGTTTGGGCTTAAAGGCTTAGGGTTTAGTGTTTAGGGTTTATGGTTTATGGTTTATGGATTATAACACTTTATTAAATGATTTTAATAAACATTTAAATAAAATTTACAAAACACTTTTTAAAATTTTATAAAATACTTAGGGTTTATGTTTTACAGTTTAGCGTTTAGGGTTAGGGGTTTATGTTTTAGAGTTTAGGGTTTAGGGTTTATAGAAATTTAGTAAATGTTTTCAGTAAACACTAAAATAAGGGTTAAAAAATGTTTTTAAAAATGTTCTAAAATGCTTAGGGTTTTGGATTTAGAATTCAGGGTTTAGGATTTACAGTTTGGGGTCTAGGGTGTAGGGTTTAGGGTTAAGAATTTGTGGTTTAGGGTTTACGCCTTGGGATTTATAACACTTTACAAAATTCTTAGGTTTTAAGTTTTAATATTTTTGGTTTAGGGTTTAGGGTTCTTGAATGTGAATCATGAAAAGTATGTTTGCTATGCTTTCCTAGAATACATTGCTTAAGCTTCCTAGGAATTGTAGGCAAACCAATAACACCATTCTTCTTCAACAAGTGGAGGTTGTCATAGTTCAAATGTCCAAATCGAGCATGCCATCATAAACTTGATGGAAGTGTAACTTCTTCATAATGAGAATCATATGAGAAATATTGTGGACAAGCAGAGGTACCCTTCAACTTGAGAAGCCCTTCTTCTTCTATCCCCCTCATGACAAGTGAGTGGTCAGATGCTTTTCTCACCTCAATCTTGCCATCAAACATATGAATGGAGTGACCTTGCTAGGGAGTGTGGACCGAGGACAAAAAGTTTCTCTTAAGCTGTGGGAGATATAGAACATGATGCAGAAGGAAGTCTCGAAGACCACACAAATTAAGATTAATTGTGCCAAGCCCTAATATCTTGATTTTTGATTGGTTTGCAAAGTATATTGGTCGACAAAAATTGTTAGTAAGTTCTTCAAAAAAATCTTTTCTATGAGTCATGTGGCAAGTTGCTCATAAATCAATCAACCAATCATTTTTCCAAGAAATAAGTGAGGGCAAATATCATAAGTTCCAAGTAAATGGGAGGACAAATATCATAAGTGTCGATGCAATTAGCCTGTCATATACAATGACCAAAGAGTATATTTAACCATGCAAATTACACTTAGTAGATAGATTGACATACCAGCCGGGTGTCCTTCAACTTTCAAATCTTCTCTGAAAAATCGTTTGGGCATTAGAAACCTAGAATTATCACAGTAAATGGCTTAGTCCTTCAAGCCACAGCCATAACAAAATGGAGAAGAGCTTCAAGACATTATTGGGCTGATAACGGAGAAGGCTGTGAGCCGTAATTCAGGCATCGACCCATGCCGAATTGCAAAAACACTGGAGGAGGGTCATGGAGTGGTTATGGGAGCATTCAATCATTAGAGCAGACACCGTACCAATGTGGTACCAACTATTGTGTGATCATATAATCGAAAATATTAGATGAAATAGAAAACGAACCTATCTAGCAAAGAATTTTCTTTGCACCATATATGAATCTACGCATCAAGAGGTGGTAAGCGGGCGATATGGTGCTCAACATTGTCTAGAATATTTTAAAAATGCATATGATAGTGTAATATGGGGTGGATTTATCACAATAAAATGAAATGTAAAAAAAATAGAGTAGGGGCAAGAGCGGAAAGGTATGGACAACGCGTGAAGCCGAGTATGACACTCACAAAAAAGGGTGCGAATGTTTTATAAACCACTGCAATGTTTTATAAACCAGTCCATAGGACAATTACAAGATACAAGACCTTATCATAGTAGCGATAACACAATTAGGAAGCAACCGCACCACAACAAACCATTCAACATAGCAAAAATTGCCTCAATGCAATGAATTGAATCTTCAACAGTACAATAAAATGCACAGAAGATGATGGCAGAGATGAGCTTATATGACAGACAAAAAAAAATGGCAAAAGGGAGTTACAAGGTAGAGAGGGAAGCTAAAAATGGCATTGGTTATGATACCATGTCGGACCAAGAGGTAACTCCTCAAATCAATTCAGTGATATTCATTCAGGTTGGTCTTTATTATATACATCAGGGAGAGATTGTTCATTTCATCTCTCAATGACTATTCATATTTAATATTATTTATTTACATCAATTTCAGTTATTAACCCAATCCTCATGATTAGGTGTCAACACACTTAAAAAAGTTACAAAACTGTATTTTAAAATGATATAAAATTCTTAGTGTTTATGGATAGGTTTATGGTTTAGGGTTTGGGATTCATAACACTTCGATAAATTATTTAAATAAGAACATAAAAATAAGTTACAAAACAATTGTTAAAATGTTATAAAATGCTTATGATTTAGGGTTTAGGATTTAAAATTCTATAAAATGTTCATGGTTTATGGTTTAGGGTTTATAACACTTTAGTAAATGCCTTTAATAAACACTTTAAAAAAGTAAGAAAGTGCTTGTTAAAATGTTATAAAATACCTAGGGTTTAGGCTTTAGGCTTTAGAGTTTAGGGATTTGGGTTTAAAATGTTATAAAATGCCTACGGTTTAGGATTTTGAGTTTATAACCCTTTAGTAAATTCTTTAAATAAACAGTTCAAAAAAGGCTACAAAAGGCTTGTTAAAATGTCATTGAATGCTTAAGGTTTATGTTTAGGGTTTAAAATGTTATAAAATGCTTAAGGTTTGTGTTTTAAGATTCACAAGATCTTAGTAAATTCTTTCAAGCTTTATGCTCTAGGGTTTAGGGTGTATAAGACCTTAGTAAATTATTTCAAGGTTTATCCATTAGGCTTTAAGCATTACAATACAGGGTTTGGGGTTTGGGGTTTAGGGTTTGGGTTTTTAACACTAGTAAAATTCTTAGTAAAACTTAAATAAAAGTTAAATAACCTTTACTAAATGTTATAAAAATGCTTTAGTGTTTAGGGTTTACATTTGGGAGTTAGGGTTTAGGTAGAGGTTTCGGTTTAGTTTATGGTTTAGAATTTAAACACTATAGTTACAAAATGTTTTTTAAAATATAACCAATAAATAGTGTTTATGGTTTAGGGATTAGGGTTTAAGATTTATAACGCTTTAGTAAATTATTTTAATAAACACATAAATAAAAGTTTAAAAAGATTTTTAAAATGTTATAAAATTATTAGCATTTAGGTTTTAGGGTTAGGGGGTTTAGGGTTTAGGGTTTCAAGTTTACGGTTTATGGTTTATAACACTTTAGTAAATTCTTTTAAGCTACACTTATATCAAAGTTAGAAAACACTTTTTAAAATGTTTTAAACTCGAGGGTTTAGATTTTAGGGTTTATAACACTTAAATACATGCTTTTAATAACACCTAAATAAAATTTAGAAAAGATTTTTAAAATGCTATAAAATACATAGGGTTTACATTTTAGGGTTTCAGGGGTAGTGTTTGGGGTTTATGTTTAATGCTTTCTAACACTCTGGTAAATTATTTTAATAAACACTTAAATAAAAGCTACAAAATGATTTTAAAAATGTTATGAAATCATTAAGGTTTAGGGTATAGGGTTTAGGGTTTGTGGTTTACGGTTGAGGGCTTAGGTTTTAGGGTTTATAATAATTTAGTAAACTATTTTAATAAAAAGTTATATAAAAGTTACAAAACACTTTTCAAAATGTTATAAAATACATTTAGGTTTTAGATTTTAGGGTTATAACGCTTTATCAAATGCTTTTAATAAACACATTAAATGAAAGTTACAAAATGCTTTTTTTAAAAATGTAATTAAAACTTATTACGGTATTTACGGTTGTGGTTGGGTTGGGGTTTAGGGTAGGTTTCATGTTTTAGGATTTAGATTTTATAAGAATTTAGTAAGTTCATATAACAAACACTTAAATAAAATATAAAAAAAAATCTTTCTAAAATGTTATAAAATGCTTAGGGTTTAGCGTTTGGGGTTTAGGGTTCAGTAAATGATTCTAATAAACACTTAAATAAAAGTTACAAAATACATTTTAAAATGTTATAAACTGCTTAGAGTTTAGGATTTGATGTTTAGGGTGTCATGTTTGGGGTTTAGAGTTTAGCATTTAGCGTTTAGGGTTTATAACACTTCAGTAAATTATTTTAACAAAAAATGTAATAAAAGTTACAAAATGGTTTTTAAAATGTTATAAAATGATTACAGTTTGGGGTTTAGCGTTTAGGGTTTGGGGTTTACGGTTTAAGGTGGTTTCGGGTTTACGGTTTAAGATGGTTTAGTGTCTAGGGTTTATGGTTCATAAGACTTTTCTAAATGGTTTTAATCAAGGCTTAAATAAAAGTTGCAATATTCTTTTTAAAATGATGTAAAATTCTTAGGTTTTAGTGTTTATGGTTTGGCCTTTGGGGTTTAGGGTTTAGGGTTAATAAGACCTTGGTAAATGCTTTTAATAAAGACTTGAATATAAGTTCCAAAATGCTTTTTTAACTATTATAAAGATCTTATGGTTTAGGGTTTCAGGTTTTGATTTTGGGTTTTAGGTTTAGGGTATAGTATTTAGGGTTTAGGGTTTATAATACTTTAGTAATTGCTTTTGATAAAAACTTAAATAAAAGTTGCAAAAAGTTTTTTAAAATGTTATAAAATGCTTAGGGTTTAGGGTTTAGGGTTTAGGGTTTAGGGTCTAGGGTTTCAGGTTTAGAGCTTAAGGTTTAGGGTTTATAACGCTTGAGTAAATGCTTTTAATAAACACTTAGATAAAAGTTACCCACCATTTCTTGAAATGTTATAAAATGCTTAGTGTTTATGGTTTACATTTAATGGTTTGAGGTTTAGGGTTTGGTTTTTATGGTTTAGGGTTTTGAATTTAGTGTTAATAACATGTTCGTAAAATCTTTTGATAAAAACTTCAATAAAATTTACAAAATTCTTTTTAAAATGTTATAAAATGCTCAGCATTTATGGTTTAGGGTTTAGGGTTTGGGGTTCACGGTTTATGGTTTGGGGTTTAGGGTGTAGGGTTTAAGGTTTTGGGCTTAGGGTTTAGGGTAGAGTGTTTAAGGTTTACAAAATTCTTACGGCTTAGTGTTTATGCTTTAGATTACAAGGTTTATAACACTTTAGTAAATGCTTTTAATAAACACTTAAATAAAAGTTATAAAACATTTTTAAAATGTTATAAAATGATTAAGGTATAGGGTTTAGGCTATGGGATTTAGGTTTCATGGTTTAGGGTTTAGGGTTTATGGTTTATAACACTCTAGTAAATTCTTTTAATAAACACTTAAATAAATGCTACAAAACCACTTTTAAAATTCCATAAAATGTTGAGCGTTTAGGGTTTGGGTTTTAGGGTTTAGGGTTTAGGGTTTTAAGTCTCGGGTTTAGGGTTTATAGTTTAGGGTTTAGGGATTATAACGCTTTAGTAAATTGTTTTATTAAGCATTTAAATAAAATTTACAAAATACTTTTTAAAATGTTATAAAATACTTAGAGTTTAGCATTTACAGTTTAGGTTTTAGGGTCATGGCTTTATGCTTTAGAGTTTAGGGTTTAGGGTTTATAACACTTTAGTAAATGTTTCTAATAAACACTTAAATAAAATTTACAATTTTTTTTTAAATTGTTATAAAATGCTTAGGGTTTAGGGTTTAAAATTTAGGGCTTAGAATTTAGGGTTTCAAATTTAGGGTTTGGGGTTCAAGGTCTAGGGTTTAGGGTTACACATTGTGGTTTAGGATTTAGGGATTAGGGTTTACGATTTAGGGTTTATAACACATTATAAAATGCTTAGGGTTTTAAGTTTTAAGATATTCGATTTAGGGTTCATGGTTTTAGGTTTATAACACCTTAGTAATTGTTTTAATAAACGCTTAAATAAAAGTTACAAAACACTTTCTAAAATGCTATAAAATGCTTTTTGTTTAGCTTTTAGGATTTGGGGTTTAGGTTTTGTGTTTTATGGTTGAGGATTTAGGGTGTAGGGTGTAGGTATGAACCACCCCACCTTAAGGAGGTATTTGTTGCTACATATTACACATAATGTATTGATCCCATGGAGCCCTGAGGAGTTATGAAGAAAAATAAATAAAAGGAAAAAGGTTTATGAAGAAGGGTATCTCATGTACCACATTTTTCTCCCTCCTACACTCACATACCTAGGTGTGGTCTTCCCTTATTATAGATAATCATAAAAATTTTAGGGTTTATGATTTATGTATTGGGGTTTGGGGTTTAGGGTTCAGGATTTAGGGTTTATAACTTTTCAGTAAATTCTTTTAATAAGGACTTAAATAAGAGTTACAAATAGTTTTTAAAATGTTTTAAAATTCTTATTCTTTAGCATTTAGGGCTTAGGGTTTATAACACTTTGAGTAAATGTTTTTAATATACACTTAAATAAAAGTTAAAAGACACTTTCTAAAATGTTATAAATTTCTTAGGGTTTAAGGTTAAGATTCTAGGGTTTATAATATTTTAGTAAATCATCTTAATAAACACTTAAATAAAAGTTAGAATTTTTTTAAGATGTTAAAAAATTCTTAGGGTTTAGGGTTTAGGGTTTATAGTTTGGGGTTTGGTGTTTAGAGTTTAGGGATTAGGGTTGGTAAAACTTTAGTAAATGATTTTAATAAATACTTAAATAGAAGTTACAATATGTGTTTAAAAATGTTATAAAATTATTAGGGTTTAGCATTTAGGGTTTAGGATTTATGGTTTATAGTTTAGGGTTTAAGTTTAGGGTTTAGCATTTAGGGTTTCAGGTTTAGAGTTTAAGGTTTAGGGTTTAGGGTTTGTGGTTTAGAGTTTAGAGATGAGTGTTTATAACAGTTTAGTAAATTCTTTTGATAAACACTTAAATGAAAATCACAGAAAGTTGTTTAAAATGTTATAAAATGCTTAGTGTTTAGGGTTTAATGTTCACAATTTTGGGTTTAGGGTTTAAGGTTTAAGGTTTAAGGTTTTGGGTTTATTATTTAGGGTTTAGGTTTGGGGTTTAGAGGTTAGGTTCTAGGGATTATAAGAATATATTAAATACTTTTAATTAAAACATAAATTAAAGTTTCAAAATACTTTTTAAAATGTTATAAAATGATTAGGGTTTGGGGTTTAGGGTTTCGGAGTTAGGGTTTAAGGTTTAAGGTTTTGGGTTTTGGGTTAAGGTTTTGTGTTTAGCGTTTAGGGTCTAAAACATTTTGGTATAAGGCATAGGGTTTAGGGTTTATAAGGATTTAGTAAATTATCTTAATAAACACTTAAATAAAAGTTACAAAACAAATTTTAAAATGTTATAAAATGGTTAGGGATTAGGGTTTAGGGATTGGTGTTTGCGGTTTAGGGTTTAGGTTTTGTTGTTTAGGGTTTATGTTTTTATTTTTAGTGTTTAGGGTTTTGTGTTTATGGTTTACGGTTTATAACACTTCAGTAAATTCATTTAATAAACATTTAAATCAAAGTTATAAAATTATTCTTAAACTTTTATAAAATTTCTTAGGCTTTATGGTTTAGGGTTCAGGGCTTGGGGTTTAGTTTTAGGGTTTAGTTTTTTGGGTTAATGTTTGAGGGTGTATTGTTTAAGGTTTATAACAATTTAGTAAATTCGCTTAATAAACACTTAACTGAAAGTTACAAAATGCTTTTAAAAATTCTATAAAATGCATATGGTTTAAGTTTTAGTTTACATGGATTATGGTTTAGGGGTTATTTTTTAGGGTTTAGGGTTTGGGGTTTACGATTTATGATTTATGGTTTAGGGTCTAGGGTTTCGGGTTTACTGTTTAGGGTTTAGGTTTTATAACACCTTAGTAAATTCTTTTAATAAACACTAAAATAAAAGTTACAAAATTATTCTTAAACTGTTATAAAATTCTTAGGATTTATAGTTTAGGGTTTAGGACTTGGGCTTTAGGGTTTAGAGTTTAGGTTTAAGGATGTATGATTTAAGGTCTATAGAAATTTATTATATTTTTCTTAACAAACACTTAAATAAAAATCACCAAATGCTTTTAAAAATATTATAAAATTCCTACGGTTTAAGGTTTAGTTAAAAAGCACTTGTTAAAATGTTATAAAAGCCTTAGAATTCAGTGTTTAGGATTGAAAATTCTATAAAATTATCATGGTTTAGATTTTATGGTTTATAACACTTTAGTAAATTTTTATTATAAAGTCTTAAACAAAAGTAAGGAAATGGTTGTTAAGATGTTATAGAATACTTAGGGTTTAGAGTTTAGGCTTTAGGGTTTTGTTTTTTGGGTTTAAAATGTTATAAAATGCTCATGGTTTAGGATTTTAGGTTTAGAGTTTAGGGTTTACAGTTTACGGTTTCTGGTTAAAAATTTAGGGTTAAGGGTTTAGGGTTTATAAGAAATGAGTAAAGAATTTTAATAAACACTTAAATAAAAGTTTTAAAATACTTTTTAAGATGTTATAAAATGATTAGGGTTTACGGTTTATGGTTTAAGGTTTGGGGTTTTAGGTTTAGGTTTAAGGTTTATTGTATAGTGTCTACAACATTTTGGTAAATTATTTTAATAAACACTTAAATAAAAGTTACAATTTTTTTTTTAAATATTATAAAATGGTTAGGGTTTACGGTTTACAGTTTAGGGTTTGGGATTTGGGGTTTACTATTTAGGGTTTAGGTTTTGGGGTTTAGTGTTTATGTTTTTGTATTTAGGGTTTAGGTTTTTGTGTTTAGGGTTTGGGGTTTATAACACTTTAGTAAATTATTTAATAAACACTTGAATAAAAGTTACAAAATTCTTCTTAAACTATCATAAAATTCTTAGGGTTTATGGTTTAGGGTTTTGGGCTTGGGGTTTAAGGTTTAGGGTTTTGGTTTTGGGGTTAGGTTTTAGGGTGTATGGTTTAAGTTTTATGACAATTTAGTAAATTATTTTAATAAACACTTAAATAAAGGTTACAAAACGCTTTTAAAAATGTTATAAAATGCCTACAGTTTATGGTTTAGTTTATAGGAGTTAGCGCTTAGGGTTTATTATTTAGGGTTTAGTGTTTATTTTTTAGGGTTTAGGGTTTAGGGCTTAGGGTTTGGGTTTAGGGTTCAGGCTTTAGGTTTTAGAGTTTATTAAACTTTATTAAGAGCTTTTCATAAACACTTCAAAAATGTTACAAAACACTTTTCAAAATGTTATTAAATGATTAGGGTTTAGCATTTAGGTTTTATAACACCTTAGTAGATTCTTTTAATAAACACTTAAATAAAAGTTACAATCTTTTTTTTATATATCATAAAATGTTTAGGTTTCAGGGTTTAGGGTTTGGGGTTTTAGGTTTTAGTGTTTTAAGGTTTGGGGTTTAGGGTTAAGGTATTAGGGTTTAGGGTTTAGAATTTAGGGTTTAGCGATTATAATAGTTTAGTAAATTATTTTAATAAAAATTTAAATAAAAGTTACAAAACACTTTATAAAATGTTATAAAATACTCAGGGTTTATGGTTTACAATTTAGGGTTTAGGGTTAGGGGTTTATGGTTTACAGTTTAGGGTTTAGGGTTTATAATTTAGGGTTTGGTGTTTAGGGTCTAAGGTTTATGATTAAGCATTTTTGGCTCAAGATTTAGGGATTACGGTTTACGGTTTAGGATTTATAAAATTCTTAGGGTTTAAGTTTTAAGATTTTCGGTTTAGTGTTTAGGGTTTTAGCTTTAGGGTTCATGGTTTCATGTTTATAACACCTTAGTAATTTTTTTAATAAGCACTTACATAAACGTTACAAAACACTTTTTAAAATGTTATAAAATTCTTAGGGTTTAGGGTTTAGGCTTTGGGGTTTAGGGTTTATGGTTTAGGGTTAAGGGCTTAGGGTTTAGGGTTTAGGGTTTAGGGTGTACGGATGAATCACACCACTTTAAGGGGGTACCCACTGCTACATATGACACATAATGCATTCATCCCGTTGAGCCTCCATGATTTATGAAGAAAAATAAATAAAAGGAAACAGGTTTATGAAGAAGAGTGGAAAAACAAAGCTCACGGTATAACATGTATCACAATTTTCTCCCTCCTACACTCACATACCCAAGTGCGGTCTTCCGTTATTATAGATTTCAATAAAATTCTTAGGAATTATGGTATAGGGATTAATGTTTTGGGT
The DNA here is from genome assembly GCA_000404065.3 of Pinus taeda. Lineage (NCBI taxonomy): Eukaryota > Viridiplantae > Streptophyta > Pinopsida > Pinales > Pinaceae > Pinus > Pinus taeda. Next base: position 13,087 of record APFE030038864.1, read on the forward strand.
TTAGGGTTTATGATTTAATGTTTATAACACTTTAGTAAATTATTTTAAAAAGCACTTAAATAAAAGTTACAAATAGTTTTTAAAATGTTATAAAATTCTTAGGCTTTAGCATTTAGGGTTTAGAGTTTAAAACACTTTAGTAAACGTTTTCAGTATACACCTATATAGAGGTTGCAAAACACTCTTTAAAATGTTATAAATTAGTTAGGGTTCAGGTTTTAGGGATTAGAGTTTCAAGGTTATAATACTTTAGTAAATTCTTTTAATAAACATGTAAAAAGAGTTACAAAACACTTTTTAAAATGTTATGGAATGCTTAGGGTTTAGGTTTTAGGTTATAAGGTATATGGTTTAGGGTTCAGGGTTTAGGGGTTATAACAGTTTAGTAAATTGTTTTAATAAACACTTAAATAAATGTTACAAAATGCTTTATGAAATGTTATAAAAGGCTTAGGGTTTAGTATTTAGGGTTTAGGCCTTTTGGTTTAGGGTTTATTTTTTACGGTTTAGGGTTAATAACACCTTAGTAAATTATTTTGATCAAAAATTAAGTTAAGGTCACAAGACTCTTTTTAGAGTGCTATAAAATGCTTATGGTTTAGGTTTTATAAGACTTTAGTAAATTCTTATAATAAACACTTAAATAAAAGTTAAAAAACACTTTTTAAAATGTTATAAATTGCTTAGGGTTTAGGGTTAAGAGTCTAAGGTTTATAAGACTTTAGTAAATCCTCTTAATAAACACTTAAATAAAAGTTAGAAATTGCATTAAGATGTTATAAAATACTAAGTGTTTATGGTTTAGAGTTTGCTGTTTAGATTTTAGGGTTTAGCGTTTATAACACTTTAGTAAATGATTTTAATAAGCACTTAAATATATGTTACAATATGTTTTCCAAAGTGTTATAAAATTATAAGAGTTTAGCATTTAGGGTTTAGGGTTTAGGGCTTTGGATTTAGATTTTAGGATTTATGGCTTATGGTTTCAGGTTTAGAGTTTAGGGTTTACGGTTTAGGGTTTGTGGTTTACAGTTTACGTTTGAGGGTTTATAACAATTTAGTAAATTATTTTAATAAACACTTAAAGAAAAATTACAAAATGATTTTTAAAATGTTATAAAATGCTTAGGGTTTAATGTTCACAATTTCGGGTCTAGGGTTTATGATTTAGGGCCTAAGGTTTTGGGGTTTAGAGGTTAGGTTTTAGCTTTTATATGAAATTATTAAAGGATTTTAAAAAACACTTAAATAAAAGTTTCAAAATACCTTTTAAAATTTTATAAAATGATTAGGGTTTAGGGTTTAGGGTTTATGGTTTAAGGTTTCAGGTTTTGGGTTTAGGTTTAGGGTTTAGTGTATAGGGGTCGAAACATCTTTTGCAAATATTTTTAATAAAATACTTAAATAAAAGTTACAAAAAATTTTCAAAATGTTATAAAATGGTTAGGGTTTACGGTTTACAATTTAGTGTTTGGGGTTTAGGGTTGGGGGTTTAGGGTTTAGGGTTTAGGTTTTGGGATTTGGGGTTTATGTTTTTGTGTTTAGGGTTGTGTGTCTATGGTTTAGGGTTTATAACACTTTAGTAAATTCATTTAATAAAAAATTAAATAAAAGTTACAAAATTCTTCTTAAACTGTTATGAAATTCATACGGTTTATGGTACAGGGTTTAGGGCTTGGGCTTTATGGTTTATGGTTTAGGATTTAAGGTTAGGTTTTAGGATTTATGGTTTAAGGTCTATAAAAATTTAGTAAATTTTTTTAACAAAAACTTAAATAAATGTCACCAAATGCTTTTACAAATCTTATAAAATTCCCATGGTTTAGGGTTTAGTTTATAGGGTTTAGGGTTTATGATTTACGGTTTAGGGTTTATAGTTTATTTTTTCGGGTTTAAGGTTTTGGGATTAGGGTTTGGGGTTTAGGGTTTATGGTTTAGGTTTTATAAAACTTTTTTAAGAGATTTTAATAAACACTTTAAAAAGGTTACAAACACTTTTCAAAATGTTATTAAATGATGAGGGTTTAGGGTTTAGGGTTATAACACTTTATTAAATTCTTTTAATAAACACATTATATGATTTTTATTGTTTAGGGATAGGGTTTATCGTTTAGGGTTTGAGATTTATAATGCTTTTATAAACTCTTTTAATAAGAACATAAAAAAGAGTTACAAAACACTTGTTAAAATGTTATAAAATCCTTAGACTTTAGGGTTTAGGATTTGAAATTCTATAATATTCTCATGGTTTAGGGTTTAGAGTTTATAACGCTTTATTAAATTCTTTTAATAAACACTTTAAAAAAAGTAAGAAAACGCTTGTAAATTGTATAAAATACTTAGGGTTTAGAGTTTTAGGCTTTAGGGTTTCAGGTTTGGTTTAAATGTTATAAACTTTATGTTTAGGATTTAGGGTTTATAACATTTCATAAATGCTTTTGATAAACACTTCAAAAAAGGTTACAAAAAGTTTGTTAAGATGTTACTAAATGCTTAGTGTTTAAAATGTTATAAAATCCTTAAGTTTTAGGGTTTAGGGTTCACAAGGCTTTAGTAAATTATTTTTATAAGCACTTAAAAAAGTTACAAAACGCTTTTTCAAATGTTTTAAAATGCTTAGTCTTTAGGGTTTAGGCTTTAGGGTTTATAACAATTTAGTAAATTCTTTAAATAAATACTTAATAAAATCATAGAAATGCTTGTTAAAATGTTATAAAATACGTAGGGTTTAGGGTTTGGGGTTTAAAATGTTATAAAGTGCTTATGGTTTAGGGTTGAGGGTTTATGGTTTATAATGCTTTAATAAATTATTTTAATAAACACTTATAAAAAAAGTGAAAAAAATGGTTTTTAGGGTTTATGGTTTTTTGGGGTTTTAGGCTTTAGGGTTTATCATTTTCTAGGGTTTATGGTTTTTTATGTTTTATGGTTATTTTAGGGTTTTTAGGGTTTAGGTTTTTTAGAGTTTAGGGTTTGGGTTTTAAGGTTAAGGGTTTAGGGATTAGGGTTTAGGTTTTATATCACTTTAGTAAATGGTTTTAGTAAACACTTAAATAAAAGTTACAAAACACTTTTTAAAATGTTATAAAATCCTTAGGTTTTAGTGTTTGGGGTTTAGGGCTTAGGGTTTAGGGCTAATATTTTTTATTTTAAGGTTTAGATTTTATAAGATATTGGTAAATGCTTTCAATCTTTAGGTTTAGGTTTAAAGATCTAGAAAATGAATTGGGGTTAATTCGTTTAGGTTTAAGAATTAGGATATAGGGGTTTGGTGGTTTAGGTTTATACACTTTAGTAAAATTCTTTTTAATAAATCACTTACATAAAAGTTGCAGAACAACTTTCTAAAATGTTATAAAATTCTTAGTGTTTAGGGTTTACCCTTTAGAGTTTATGGTTTAGGATTTAGAATTTCTGGTTTAGTGTTTATGGTTTAGGGTTTATGGTTTACGATTTATAACACTAATGTTACAAAACACTCTTTAAAATATTAAAAAAAATTATCGTTCACGTTTTATGGATTACGGTTTAGGATTTATAACACTTTAATAAATTATTTTAATAAACACTTAAATAAAAGTTTAAAATGCTTTTTAAAATGTGTAAAATAATTATGGTTTAGGTTTTAGGGATTCGAGGTTTAGGGTTTAGGGTTTCGTGTTTATGGTTAAGGTTTATAACACTTTAGTGAATTTTTTTAATAAACACTTAAATAATAAGTTAAAAACAGTTTTCAAAATGTTGTAAGATTATTACGGTTTAGGATTTAGGTTTTATAACAACTTTAGTAAATGCTTTTAATAAATACCTAAATAAAATTTAGAAAATGCTTTTTTAAAATGTTATAAATTACATAGGGTTTAGGTTTTAGGATTTCAAGTGTAGTGTTTGGGGCTTAGGGTTTAGGTTTTATAAGACTTTAGTAAATAATTTTAAGAAACACTTAAATAAAAGCTACAAAACGATTTTTAAAATGTTATAAAATGATTAAGGTTTAGGGTTTAGGGTTTGCGGTTTGGGGTTTACGGTTTAGGGCTTAGGTTTTAGGGTTTATAACAATTTAGTAAATTATTTTCATAAAAAGTTAAATAAAAGTTACAAAACACTTTTCAAAATGTTATAAAATACTTAGGGCTTAGGGTTTATAGTTTTGGGTTTAGGTTTTTGGGTTTAGGGTTAGGATTTATAACACTTTAGAAATATTATTAAGGAACACTTAAATGAATGTTACAAACTCTTTTTAAATTGTTGTAAAAAGATTAGTATTTATGGTTTGGGGTTTGGGGTTTGGGGTTTGGGATTGATGGTTTATAAGGATTTAGTAAATTCTTTTAATAAAAACATAAATAAATGTTAAAAAACTTTTTTTAAAATGTTATAGAATGCTTAGGGTTTAGGGCTTAGGGTTTAGGGTTTATAAGCATTCAATAAATGGTTTTAATAAACACTTAAATAAAAGTTACAAAAACTTCTTCAAATGTTATAAAATGCTTAGAGTTTAGGATTTAAGGTTTGGGGTTTAGAGTTTAGGGTTTAGTGCTTAACGTTTATAATGCTTTAGTAAATTATTTGAATAAAGATTGTAATAAAAGTTACGAAATGATTTTTTAAATGTTATAAAATGATTAGGGTTTAGGGCTTAGTGTTTAGGGTTTGGGGTTTAGTTTTTTACGGTGGTTTAACGTTTATGGTTTATTGTTTATAAGAATTTAGTAAATGGTTTTAATTAAGGCTGAAATAAAGGTTACAAAATTATTTTTAAAATTATATGAAATGCTTAGGTTTTAGTGTTTATGGTTTGGCATTTGGGATTTAGGGATTAGGGTTTATAAGACCTTAGTAAACGCTTTTAATAAAGACTCAAATAAAAGTTCCAAAACACTTTTTAAATTGTTATAAAATTCTCAGGATTTAGGGTTTTGTGTTTTGAATTTGGGTTTAGGTTTAGGTTTTAGGGTTTAGATTTTAAGGTTTATAAGACTTTAGTAAATCCTTTTAATAAACAGTTAAATAAAAGTTACAAAACAGTTTTTAAAATGTTATAAAATTCTTAGGGTTTAGGGTTTAGGGTTTAGGGTTAAAAGTTTAGGGTTTAGGTTTAATAACACTTGTAAATTATTTTAATAAACACATAAATAAAAGTTACAGACTACTTTTTAAAATGTTATAAAATTCTTAGTTTTATGGTTTAGAGTTAAGGGTTTGAGGTTTATGGTTTATAACGCTTTCGTGAAAGATTTTAACAAACACTTAAATAAAATTTACAAAATTCTTTTTAAAAAGTTATAAAATGATTAACATTTACAGTTTAGGGTTTAGGGTTTGGGGTCTAAGGTTTATGGCTTGGGGTTTAGTGTGTAGGGTTTATGGTTTTGTGGTCTAGGGTTGAGGGTTTAAGGTTTAGTTTTTAAGGTATATAACACTTTAGTAAATGATTTTAATAAACACTTAAATAAAATTTATAAAACACTTTTTTAAATGTCATAAAATGATTAGGGTATAGGGTTTGGTCTATAAGGTTTAGGGTTCATGGTTTAGGGTTTAGTGTTTAGGGTTTATAATAATTTAGTAAATTCTTTTATTAGACACTTAACTAAAAGTTACGAAACCATTATCAAAATGTTATAAAATGTTGAGGGTTTAGGGTTTAGGGTTTACAGTTTATGGTTTAGGGACTATAATAGTTTAGTAAATGCTTTTAATAAACATTTAAATAAAAGTTACAAAATACTTTTTAAAATGTTATAAAATACTTAGGGTTTAGGGTTTATAGAACTTTAATAAATATTTTTAGTAAACACTTAAATAAGAGTTACAAAACATTTTTAAAATTGTTATCAAATGGTCAGATTTTAGGGTTTACTATTTGGAATTAGGGTTTATGATTTAGGGTTTAGGGTTTAGGGTCTAGGGTCAAAGGTTAAGCATTTGTAGTTTAGGATTTAGGTATTATGGTTTATGGTTTCGTGTTTATAACACCTTAGTAATTGTTTTAATAAACACTTTAATAAAAGTTACAAAACTTTTTTTAAAATGTTATAAAATGATTAGGGTTTAGTGTTTAGGTTTTAGGGTTTAGGTTTTATAGTTTAGGGTTTGGGGTTTAAGGTTAAGGGTTTAGGGTTGAGGGTTTAGGGTGTAGGGATGAACGACCCCACCTTATGGGGTATCCATTGCTACATACTACACATAATGCATTCATCTCGCACAGCCTCGAGGAGTTATAAAAGTTCAGTAAATTATTTTAATAAACAAATTAAATAAAAGTTACAAAACTCTTTTCAAAATGTTATAAAATACTTAGGGTTTTGGGTTTAGGTTTTAGGGTTTAGGGTTTAGAACACTTTAGAAAATTCTTTCAATAAATACTTAAATGAAAGTTACAAAACACCTTTTAAGATGTTATAAAATGATTAGTATTTAGGGTTTTGGGTTTCGAATTTAGTGTTTAGGGTTCATGTTTTGTGATTTAGGGCTTATAAGGATTAGTAAATTGTTTTAATAAAAACTTAAATAAAAGTTAAAAAACTCTTCTTAAAATGTTATAAAATGATTAGGGTTTAGGGTTTGGACTTAAGGGTTTAGGGTTTAGGGTTTAGGGTTTAGAAGGGTTTAGTAAATCATTTAATGAACACTGAAATAAAAGTTACAAAACACTTTTTAAGATGTTATAAAATGTTTAGAGTTTAGAATTTAAGGTTCACTATTCAGGATTTAGGGTTTCAGGTTTGGGATTTAGAGTTAAGCGTTTAGTGTTTAGGGTTTATAATGCTTTAGTAAATTATTTTAATAAACACTATAATAAAAGTTCCAATATTCTTTTTAAAATGCTATAAAATGCTTAGGGTTTAGTGTTTATGGTTTGGCCTTTGGGATTTAGGGTTTAGGCTTTATAAGACCTTAGTAAATGCATTTAATAAAGACTTAAATAAAAGTTCCAAAATGTTTTTTGAACTATTATAAAATGCTTAGGTTTTAGGGTTTGGGTTTTGATTTTGGGTTTCAGGTTTACGGTTTATGGTTTAAGTTTTAGGGTTTATAACACTCTAGTAAATTCTTTTAATAAACACTTAGATAAAGGTTACAAAACATTTTTTAAAATGTTATAAAATGGTTACAGTTTAGGGTTTAGGCTTTAAGATTTAGAGTTGTGGGTTTCAAGTTTAAAGTTTATGGATTAGGGTTTATAACACTTGAGTAAATGCTTTTAATAAAGACTTAACTAAACCTTACAAACTACTTTTTAAAATGTTATAAAATTCTTAGTGTTTATCATTTAGAGTTAAGGGTTTGAGGTTTATTATTTGGGGTTTAGGGTTTATGTTTTTGTAGTTTAGGATTTAGGGTTTAGGGTTTAAGGTTTAGGTTTTAAGGTTATATACTACTTTAGTAAATGCTTTTAATAAAAAGTTCAATAAAAGTTACAAAACACCTTTTAAAATGTTATAAAATGATTAAGGTATAGGGTTTGGGCTTAAAGGCTTAGGGTTTAGTGTTTAGAGTTTATGGTTTATGGTTTATGGATTTTAACACTTTATTAAATGCTTTTAATAAACATTTAAATAAAAGTTACAAAACGCTTTTTAAAATTTTATAAAATACTTAGGGTTTATGTTTTACAGTTTAGTGTTTAGGGTTAGGGGTTTATGTTTTAGAGTTTAAGGTTTAGGGTTTATAGAAATTTAGTGAATGTTTTCAGTAAACACTAAAATAAGGGTTACGAAATGTTTTTAAAAATGTTCTAAAATGCTTAGGGTTTTGGATTTAGAATTCAGGGTTTAGGATTTACAGTTTGGGGTCTAGGGTGTAGGGTTTAGGGTTAAGAGTTTGCGGTTTAGGGTTTACGCCTTGGGATTTATAACACTTTACAAAATCGTTAGGGTTTAAGTTTTAATATTTTTGGTTTAGGGTTTAGGGTTCTTGAATGTGAATCATGAAAAGACTGTTTGCTATGCTTTCCTAGAATACAAGCATCACATTGCTTAAGCTTCCAAGGAATTGTAGGCAAACCAATAACACCATTTTTCTTCAACAAGTGGAGGTTGTCATAGTTCAAATGTCCAAATCGAGCATGCCATAATAAAATTGATGGAAGTGTACCTTCTTCATAATGAGAATCATATGAGAAATGTTGTGCACAAGCAGAGGTACCCTTTAGCTTGAGAAGCCTTTCTTCTTCTATCCCCATCATGACAAGTGAGTGGTCAGATGCTTTTCTCACCTCAATCTTGCCATCAAACATATGAATGGAGTGACGTTGCTAGGGAGTGTGGACCGAGGACAACAAGTTTCTCTTAAGCTGTGGGAGATATAGAACATGATGCAGAAGGAAGTCTCGAACACCACACAAATTAAGCTTAATTGTGCCAATCCCTAATTGCTTGATTTTTGATTGGTTTGCAAAGTATATTAGTCGATCAAAATTGTTAGTAAGTTTTTCAAAAAAATCTTTTCTATGGGTCATGTGGCAAGTTGCTCCTAAATCAATCAACCAATCATTTTTCCAAGAAATAAGTGAGGGCAAATATCATAAGTTCCAAGTAAATGGGAGGAAAAATATCATAAGTGTTGATGAAACTAGCCTGTCATATACACCGACGAAAGAGTATATTTAACTATGAAAATTACACTTAGTAGATAGATTGATATACCAACCGAGTGTCCTTCAACTTTCAAATCTTCTCTAAAAAATCCTTTGGGCATTAGAAACCTAGAATTATCACAGTAAATGGCTTAGTCCTTCAAGCCACTGCCATACCAAAATGGAGAAGAGCTTCAAGACATTATTGGGCTGATAACGAAGAAGGCTGCGAGCCGCAATTCAGGCATAGACCCATGCCGAATTGCAAAAACACTGGAGGACGGTCATGGAGTGGTTATGGGAGCATTCAATCATTAGAGCAGACACCGCACGAGTTTGGTACCAACTATTGTGTGATCATATAATCGAAAATATTAGATGAAATACAAAACGAAGCTATCTCGCAAAGAATTTTCTTTGCACCAGATATGAATCTATGCATCAAGAGGTGGTAAGCGGGCGATATGGTGCTCAACATTGTCTAGAATATTTAAAAAATGCATATGATAGTGTAATATGGGGTGGATTTATCACAATAAAATGAAATGTAAAAAAATTAGAGTAGGAGCAAGAGCAGATAGGTATGGACAGCGCGTGAAGCTGAGTATGACACTCACAACAAAGGGTGCGAATGTTTTATAAACCACTGCAATGTTTTATAAACCAGTTCATAGGATAGTTACAATATACAACACCTTATCATAGTAGCGATAACACAATTAGGAAGCAACCGCACCACAACAAACCATTCAACATAGCAAAAATTGCCTCAATGCAATGAATCGACTCTTCAACAGTACAATAAAATGCACAGAAGATGATGACAGAGATGAGCTTATATGACAGACTAAAAAAAATGGCAAAAGAGTGTTACAAGGTAGAGAGGGAAGCTAAAAATGGCATTGGTTATGATACCATGTCGGATTAAGAGGAAACTCCTCAAATCAATTCATTGATATTCATTCAGGTCGATCTTTATTATATACATCAGGGAGAGACTTTTCATTTCATCTCTCAATGACTATTCATATTTTCTATTATTTATTTACATCAATTTAAGTTATTAACCCAATCCTCATGATTAGGTGTTAACACACTTAAAAAAGTTACAAAACTGTATTTTAAAATGATATAAAATTCTTAGTGTTTATGGATAGGTTTATGGTTTAGGGTTTGGGATTTATAACACTTTGATAAATTATTTAAATAAGAACATAAAAATAAGTTACGAAACAATTTTTAAAATTTTATAAAATGCTTAGGCTTTAGGTTTTAGGATTTAAAATTCTATAAAATGCTCATGGTTTATGGTTTAGGGTTTATAACACTTTATTAAATGCTTTTAATAAACACTTTAAAAAGGTAATAATGTGATTGTTAAAATGTTATAAAATACTTAGGGTTTAGGGTTTAGTCTTTAGAGTTTAGGGATTTGGGTTTAAAATGTTATAAAATGCCTACGGTTTAGGATTTGGGGTTTATAACCCTTTAGTAAATTCTTTTAATAAACAGTTCAAAAAAGGTTACAAAAGGCTTGTTAAAATGTCATTGAATGCTTAGGGTTTACATTTAGGGTTTAAAATGTTATAAAATGCTTAAGGTTTGTGTTTTAAGATTCACAAGATCTTAGTAAATTCTTTCAAGCTTTATGCTCTAGGGTTTAGAGTGTATAAGACCTTAGTAAATTATTTTAAGGTTTATCCATTAGGCTTTAAGCATTACAATACAGGGTTTGGGGTTTGGGGTTTAGGGTTTCGGTTTTATAACACTTTAGTAAATTCTTTTAGTAAACACTTAAAAAAAAGTTATGTAACACTTTCTAAAATGTTATAAAATTCTTAGTGTTTAGGGTTTACCATTTGGGATTTAGGGTTTTGGGTTTAGGGTTTCGGGTTTAGGTTTTATGGTTTAGAATTTATAACACTATAGTTCCAAAATGTTTTTTAAAATATTAACAATAAATAGTGTTTAGGGTTTAGGGATTAGGGTTTAAGATTTATAACACTTTAGTAAATTATTTTAATAAACACATAAATAAAGGTTTAAAATGATTTTTTAATGTTATAAAATTATTAGCATTTAGGTTTTAGGGTTAGGAGGTTTAGGGTTTAGGGTTTCAAGTTTATGGTTTATGGTTTATAACACTTTAGTAAATTCTTTTAATATACACTTATATCAAAGTTACAAAACACTTTTAAAATGTTTTAAAATGGTTAGGGTTTATATTTTAGGGTTTATAACACTTAAGTACATGCTTTTAATAACACCTAAATAAAATTTAGAAAAAGATTTTAAAAATGTTATAAAATACATAGGTTTTACGTTTTAGGGTTTCAGGGGTAGTGTTTGGGGTTTATGTTTAATGCTTTATAACACTGTAGTAAATTATTTTAATAAACACTTAAATAAAAGCTCCAAAACTATTTTAAAAATGTTATGAAATCATTAAGGTTTAGGGTATAGGTTTAGGGTTTGGGGTTTACGGTTGAGGGATTAGGTTTTAGGGTTTATAACAATTTAGTAAACTATTTTAATAAAAAAGTTATATAAAAGTTACAAAACACTTTTCAAAATGTTATAAAATACATAGGGTTTAGATTTTAGGGTTTGTAACGCTTTAGAAAATGCTTTTAGTAAACACTTAAATGAAAGTTACCAAAAGATTTTTAAAATGTTATAAAATTATTAGTATTTACGGTTTGTGGTTTGGGGTTTTCAGTTTAGGGTTTAGGGTTCATGTTTTAGGATTTAGGTTTTATAAGCATTTAGTAAATTCATATAACAAACACTTAAATAAAAGATAAAAAAACTCTTTTTAAAATGTTATAATATGCTTAGGGTTTAGCATTTGGGGTTTAGGGTTCAGTAAATGATTCTAATAAACACGTAAATAAAAGTTACAAAACACATTTTAAAATTTTATAAACTGCTTAGAGTTTCGGATTTTATGTTTAGGGTTTCATGTTTGGGGTTTAGAGTTTAGAATTTAGTGTTTAGGGTTTATAACACTTCAGTAAATTATTTTAACAAAAACTGTAATAAAAGTTACAAAATGGTTTTTAAAATGTTATAAAATGATTACAGTTTGGGGTTTAGCGTTTAGGGTTTGGGGTTTACAGTTTAAGGTGGTTTGGGGTTTACGGTTTAAGGTGTTTTAGTGTCTAGGGTTTATGGTTCATATGACTTTTGTAAATGGTTTTAATCAAGCTTAAATAAAAGTTGCAAAATTCTTTTTAAAATGATGTAAAATTCTTAGGTTTTAGTGTTTATGGTTTGGCCTTTGGGATTTGGGGTTTAGGGTTAATAAGACCTTGGTAAATTCTTTTAATAAAGACTTAAATATAAGTTCCAAAATGCTTTTTTAACTATTATAAAATTCTTATGGTTTAGGGTTTCAGGTTTTGATTTTGGGTTTTAGGTTTAGGGTATAGTATTTAGGGTTTAGGGTTTATAATAATTTAGTAAGTGCTTTTTTATAAAACTTAAATAAAAGTTGCGAAAAAAGTTTTTTTAAAATGTTATAAAATTTGCTTAGGATTTAGGCTTTAGGGTTTTAGTTTAGGTTCTAGGGTTCATGTTTAGAGCTTAAGGTTTAGGGTTAAACGCTTGACTTAAATGCTTTGATTCAACACTTTAGAATAAAGTTACCCACCTTTTCTTGAAATGTTATAAAATGCTTAGTGTTTATGGTTTACAGTTAATGGTTTGAGGTTTAGGGTTTTGAATTTAGTGTTTATAACGCATTTGTAAAATCTTTTGATAAAAACTTCAATAAAATTTACAAAATTCTTTTAAAATGTTATAAAATGCTCAACATTTATGGTTTAGGGTTTAGGGTTTGGGGTTCAAGGTTTATGGTTTGGGGTTTAGGGTGTAGGGTTTAGGGTTTGGGGCTTAGGGTTTAGGGTAGAGTGTTTAAGGTTTATAAACTACTTAGGGCTTAGTGTTTATGGTTTAGATTACAAGGTTTATAACACTTTAGTAAATTCTTTTAATAAACACTTAAATAAAAGTTACAAAACATTTTTAAAATGTTATAAAATGATTAAGGTATAGGGTTTAGGTTATGGGATTTAGGGTTCATGGTTAGGGTTTAGGGTTTATGGGTTTATAACAATCTAGTAAATTCTTTTAAATAAACACTTAAATAAGAATGCTACAAAACCCACTTTTTAAAAACCTTCAGTAAAATATTGGAAGGGTTTAGGGTTTGGGGTTTTAGGGTTTAGGGTTTAGGGTTTTAGTCTCGGGTTTAGGGTTTAGAGTTTAGGGGTTTAGGGATTATAACACTTTTAGTAAATTGTTTTATTAAGCAATTTAAATAAAATTTATCAAAACACTTTTTAAAATCGTTATAAAATACTTAGAGTTAGCATTTACGTTTAGGTTTTAGGGTCATGGGTTTATGCTTTAGAGTTTAGGGTTTAGGGTTTATAGCACTTTAGTAAATGTTTTTAATGAAGACTTAAATAAAATTTACAATTTGTTTTTAAATTGTTGTAAAATGCTTAGGGTTTAGGGTTTAGAATTTAGGGCTTAGAATTTAGGGTTTCAAATTTAGGGTTTCAAATTTAGGGTTTGGGGTTCAGGGTCTAGGGTTTAGGGTTACACATTGTGGTGTAGGATTTAGGGATTATGGTTTACAGTTTAGGGTTTATAACACTT
>APFE030038869.1:640-19059 GCA_000404065.3 Pinus taeda
CTGATTAATAAAGATAGATGACTACTCTTATGGTTCCATTTCCATTTGTCCTATGAATGATTAATGTAAATAGTATCCTTCCTGACTGATACATAGTTGTTTTTAGTAGATTTTACGCCCGTGTTTGCTCTCTCTTTGCTTGTGCAGGTGTCCGTCCGCGGGGATAGTGGAGGATTGTGATCGGCTAGAGCGAAGGAGTGAGAGGATCATCTCTTCGACAAACATAGCATTGGAATCCAAGTAGGTTTCTTTTATCCACTTGTTAATTACAACTAGGAACCTACAGTGTAGCATTGTTTGATTGTTGCTAGACCCCTGTTGGGCTAGTAGGGATTGCCTCTATCCGTAGAGGGGATTTACCTCTCCAACAGTATTGATGGAATTCCCCTTTGGATAGTCAATCCATACATGTCTAATGAATCCTTCCATTATTTTCCTAATGGAACATAACTTGAGTTTTCCTCTTATATTACTCCTTCCATAGTCATGACATACTATTATTTCACTCTCGCTTTCTCCTTAAAATGGCCCTTTAGCATGAATGGAAGCTAAAAATGTTATTTATACAAGTCCACAAATCCCTTCCCTTGTGATGTATGTTCTTCTTCTTCAAAGTCCTTTTGGTCCTCCTTGATGACCTTCAAGCCACTTACAAATGGATCTTTGGGGTAAATGATTCAATGTTTGTTGAAGAATGATCGAAAATGATTCATGTATAGCTTCTCATATTTACTTTTAAACTCTTTTATTTCATGAGTCATGATTTCTGCTTTCTCTTCTTTTTTTGTTACCAACTCCTACTTCCTTTCTAGTTAACTATCTTTGACCACTAAATGGGAGTGGTCCATGTTGGCCTTAATGACTTCTTTTTTGGTCATATGATTGAGAACATATGTGATTATTTTCACTTTATGTGAAATATTCTCAATGTTTTCTTTGATCAATTCTATATCTTTGTGAGCTACCTTAACAATCTCAATCTTCTCCTACACGACCTCAAGATTACCTCATTTCTTATTTACTATTCATATAATCTTTTCACAAATGAACTCCTTGGTTGTTTTGAGAGATATTTTGTTGGAGTTTTCTATTTCCTAGAGAACCAACTGAATTTCCAGCTTCTAATATACTCATTTTCTTAGTGGAGTTCCACTTTGGTTGTCTCCATCCGCTGTCTTAGTTTTGGAGATGAGTATTGCGATCCTTGGAAGTCCACTGCCATGGTTCATTAGTACATCTGTCCAATTAGGGTGTGAAAGGAACTTTTCAATTAGAGTTCTAACACATGAGGGTTTTGGATACTAACATTTACATGGGGGAACACCTTTCTTTGTTCTTTCTTTTTATATATGCATAACCCATTATAAAAGAGGAACATGCCATTTGATGGGTTTAAATATTGATGCAAAGTCTTGAAGTGAGAAAATAGTAAGGTGTCATGTGTCACAATATAATAGGGATGGAATTACATATAGGCTTGTCAAGCTCTTCCACAAAATCTGATGACATTAGATTTAATGGTAAACTTAGGGTTTTGAGTCTAAGTGACACAATTTAGAAAATAGGAAGGTTATCTTAGTTTAATATGTCATCATAGAAGTCTAGCTCATGGGAATTACATGTTTTTTCTATATAGTGAGAAGGATTTCTCCAAATGGAGTGTGCCTTTCTTTCTCAGGCAAGACAACTAAATTTACTTAAATATTTCTGGATTTTAGACATCCGTGGCTAATTTTTTGTTGAGTTAAGCTTTGGAGTGTCCGCAGTAATGACCAATATTTTTCAACATTTCAAATCCCAAAAGGGATCCCTCATTAGGACTATTTTGAATGAATATAATAGAATATCTTAATCCACATCTCTTCTTGCTATCTTCATTCTGAATTTTTCAAGGAAAATGATCTCACTCCATGTATCCCCTCCGTATTGGGAAATAATTATGGATTTTAGACATTTGTGGTTCATTTTTTGTTGAGTTAAGCTTGAGAGTATCCATAGTAATAACCAATATTTATCAATGCTTCAAATCCCAACAAGTATCCATCATAAGGACTATTTTGAATGAAGATAATAGAAGAAATTAATCCATGACTCTTCTTGCTATCTTCAATTTGAATTTTTTGAGGAAACTGATCTCACTCCATGTACCCCCTCCATGTATGATCTTACTTGAGTATTGAATCACACAACCCTCAACAAGAGAAATTATTGAAGCTTGTTTTATTTACATCTTTTATTTGCAAGGTTTGTGCTCAATTTTTATAGAATTAGATAATTTTGGAGGTTACGAGTGCGAGGGATAGATTGTACGATAATTTTCTTAAAATGGGCCTCTAGTACATTGTCAGCTCAATATATTGTGTAAATTAAGACATGTATTTTACTATCAATCTAGGTTGGTAATCTTAGAAGCAAACCACAATTTATGGAATTTTGGATAAAAACTAATGTAGGAAGTAGTTATGAAAACATAATTGCATATTAAAAATATAAATCATTCTAAGAATGGAAATACATATTATAAATTACTTCTCACAACTGAATAAAAAACTACTTAAGTCTATTCCATAAAAACATATATTATTGGTCCATGAAATTAGGCTATTTTAGAAAAAAAAGGAAGAGGCTCTCTCAAGGAGACCTAGTTGTCCTCCTTAAACAATTCTATAATAACATTTCCAATATCTAAGTAAGAAAAAAATAATGAAATGAAATAATACAAACTTAATCTAAGAAAACTTGAAAGAAGTGAATCTTGTTCAATCTTCGTTTTAGCTCACGGAGAAGAGGCTCCCTTAAGGAGACCTAGTTTTCCTTCCACATTCAAGCTAATCACTAAAAGAAGAAATATTCACTTAGCACATTTCATAAAATAAATTCATATTAAAGGTATCTACAATTATTTATAGAAAATGAATATTATGAACATGGAAAATCAAACTAGCATATGCACAAATATAAACATGATACAACAAAGTGTACTTAGCTTGGATGGAGGACCTCCAAACTTGCTATTACACTGCTAAAATATTCTACTACAACAACTCATTCATTCTAGCAAACACAAAGAAATCATGAAGCAAAAGTTATGTCTTCAATTTTCTAAAAAAATAGTAATAAGTTCGTCTACATACTTCTAAGTATGAATGCCTCTCTTTAAATAGGAAAAATGATAACCAAATAAGATAAAAATTCTGATACAACCATCATTAATTTTATCCCACTTCATGAAGTCGAAGCCATCCATTATTTATAAGAAATTTGGAAAAATTCCAAAAAATCCTAAAACTGCGCCTTTTAAATAGGGATTTCTATGTGACAGGTCATGTTTGACCAGCTTTGACCGGGCCCATATTTTTTCATTTTGACTGAGCTAATAGTTGTTCATCCATCCTTGGCTCCTAATATTTTGAAATATGTATCCATGTTGATCCCAAGTGTCCTGCATATATCACTTTAACCGAGATATTACGGGAATTTCCAGTTCTGTCCAAAAATTCTCTTAAAACCAATTTTTTGCAAAAAATATCTAAAAATTGAAAACATAATTTATTTACCCTAACATGCATAATAAGGTAAAAATAATGCATATATGGATGATATAATGTGGAATATGATGGAAGTTAAGTGGATTTCTAATAAGCAAAATTGATCACAATCAAGGACCAACATCTCCCCCTTGCCGATCTTCAAGCATGTGCCCATGCATGCTTCCTTCTCTTTGATCTTCTAAGTGTTGATCTACATATTGTCCCTGATCCTAAAGCCTCTTGTTGTGCTTCTTGTAGAAGAAAATCAATACCTTCACATGTCCCTTCTTTGTAAATATTACTCATCACCTTTTGTCTCTCATACTTGTATTTCCATGCGTTCTTTTCATTCAACCACCTATAAGCTTGTTTAGAAATCAAAGTGTTCATTGTTTCAAGATTATTAATTTTCTTGTTCAATTTTTCATTCTCTTTGATGGGATCTTTGTTGTTTTGTTTATACATCTTATTTTCCTTCTTCAAATGCCTTTCCAAAATCTTGTTGACTTCCAACTCCCTTGTCAACTCTTTTATCTTCTTAAGGTGTTCTTCTTGCTGTAGCTCTTTTTCTTCTCTTATAGTTTCATTGGCAAATGAATGTGATGATTTATCTCATATCCATGCATTCTAAAAGTAAGAGTCCTTTTCTAAAGGCTCTTCCGGAATTTCCCTTTCCATCCTTTGCAATATCTCATTAACTTCCTTTGATACTGTTGGAGGTTCAACAATTTCTACCTCTTGGTATTTTTCTTTCTCACCTGTCTCTTCTTGGGTTATCTTCCTAGGCCTTCTAGGAACATATATGAAATATATTTCTTTTTCAACCATGCCACTATCCTATATCTTTTTGTATCAAGTCCTAGGATACATAGGAGAGTTCATTATGCTTCTAGTAACGTGCATTTGTTCAAATTTATCTTATGTTATTTTCTCTTCAATATGATGTTGAACCAAGAATTCTATCCAAATCAATCCATTTCTTCTCACCTGATGTTCTACAAGTACTATAAACAACCCCTGATGATAAACATGTGTTTCTTTCACTTCAATTTTATTTTTAACACTCTATCATTTTAATCAAGCTTTTTGAGAAGAAATAGGGTAGATTAATCTTGGATTCTCCCTTTATGTGTTGTAGTAGCCTAATGTGGTAGAGATAGACTAGGTTGTGCCTACTGTCACAAGTGAATTATCTTTGAAGGATTAAATCTAGTTTAGACCAAGGCTCCCTAAACTAGTCACTTTGAATGCATTTTGACCTATCAAAAGATCATTTTCTCTGCTTTTCTAAAAATAATGTCCATCCTTTCTCTTTGAAGTGTAAGCCTTTATGGTATTCTTCTCCTGTTAAGGGAATATCTAGAGCTTGGGAAAGGAATTCTAGGTTTAGTGGTATGGAGAGTTCACCCACTTTTGTTTTTCCCTGTTCATAATGATCTATGAATTCATGAGTAATATTCTTATTATGCCCATTAAACTTTTGAAGAAATCCTATCAATCATGCTTAATACAGTCTTTCTATGCTTTCTTCCCCCAATTCTCTATCTTGAATTCATTTGGCTCAGTTCTAGGTGCCATATGTTCTATGTACCAAGTAATATACCCTTGGATAGTTAACATTATCATCATAAACAAAATTACATATATACATATATCTCTACATATATCTATATATCTATATCTATATATATATTATATATATATATATATTATATATATATATATATATAATATATATACCTACTTTCTTATTCATGCAATTTATGGATCATGGAAAATAGGCTTACCTGATCTCTAAAGTTCCTTGAGAAAAAAAACAAAGTGATTCCCTTACTTGAGTCTTTCTCAATTCCCTGTTCTTCTACCAAAAACAAGTCCATTTTTCTTTAAAAATGGCTCACTATGTAAAGAGATGTCAAAAATATTATAACAATGTCTCACTGCGTCTAAACTCCATGCTCCAATCTCTATTTTCCAAAGTTTTGTTATGAAAATACCCTCTCTGTTTTCCAAAATTTTCACTGTGAATATGAGAATGGAACAAATTTTCTCACTGTATATATGAAAATAGAGAAAAAGAATGCTCACTATATTTAGGAAAATTTCGCTCACTATATATATGAAATCTCACTCACTATATATATGAAAATTTCATTGTATATATGAAAATGTTTCTCACTATGTGCACGAAAATTTTCAGTCTGTATATAAAAATGAAACTTTGTTTTTCATATGAAACCATATGTGAAGAAATTTGTAACTTGAGCTCGATTACCTGATCTGCAAGCAAACTTGTAGATATCTCTGGGTTAATGACTTGTGTTCCTATGTTTAACAATGCCATTTTGATTAGAATGCTCCTTCAACATCTCTGAGGATTTTCGCATTACATAGATGCAACGTTGGTGTTAATGGTGGCAAGATTTTGATTTCATAACTGATTCTTGACCACTCATAGCATGACACATTTCAATAACTAACTCGAGATTATTTATTCCTGAAATCCGTTCAACTACTGATAAAAATCTGGAAATGATTTCTTACCTTGTTTCTCTATGGAATTTTGGGAGTTTTTTGGTAAAATTAGTCGACTTGGAAAACAGGAGATCTCAACTTTAATTCTCACATTAAAATTGATGCATTCATCCCTCATTTATCCAATAACTTCTCAAATCTCCCTGCCTATTTCTTATGCATCTTCTTCTCAGTTCAGGCTTCTCTGTTCTATGCAACCCTCTCTCCAATATTTACATTTTTCCTTCTTATTTTCTCCTTCTACGAGGGTGCTATACGCATGCATATAAGTGAAAAACATTCTCCTCTTCCTTATGAGCTTAAATATAGATGTGATGGTGGAATAAAAGCTTAACACAAAGCTCGGTTAGCATTGGAATGGTGAATGAAGGCAATATAACTACAGAGAGTCTGTTTGAATGCGTTTTTGACTATTTTACCACTCCAACTCATACTTCGACTTGCGTGCTCGTGGTTTCCCATGTGTCTCTATTTTGACTACTTTCCTCTGCCCTCTCATATGCTCTTCATTCACAGCTTCACAAGCTCGTCCTATCACCATAATATTTACATAGTTGCATTACCCATGTTTTGTGAATTTCATCATTTGTTTATGACTGCATTCATTTCGTTACATGCCCAACTTTGTTCATATATGCAGTGATACATATGTCTTCATTTTTTGTTTATGACTTCACTCATTTCATTGCATGCCCACCTTTGTATGTATATGCAATAATACATATGTATTTTCATCCTCTCCAAGTTGGTATATTTCATATATACTTTTGCATTTCAATTTTTGTACATTAGTCTTTGTCATTTTTATATGCTCACTTCTTAATTTGTTTTTGAAATGAGCATATGATAGGTCATTAAAAGATCAAATTTCTTATAATGACACTAAATCATTGTGGTTTTGTAGGCAAAGAAAAATTCTTATAGCAAAAATATTAAGTCTTCAATATTTGATCAAAATGCTTACAGGATGGTGTATATGGAATTATTGTAGGAACTTATATGAGCTAATGTAGAATTATGGTTTTTTTTTTTTTTTTTTTTTTTTTAAGTGAATGTATGGTAGTGTAATGGATATAAATGGATTATGATGAGGGTAGCATGTAGTTAATGAATTATAGATAGGAAAAGTATAAGATGATGAATGTTGGTAGGATAAATGTAATGGATGCATATCCAAGTTAAATTACTTCTAACGATTCTAGAAAATCTTTGAAAAATCAAAGGAATTCATAATACACTTGTTTTACTTACAATACTTATTTTTCCGCATACTAGGTCAATGTTCATTGATGATGATAATTCTTCAAAAATAGATGTGGATGGAATGTAGACACTTGTATCTTCTTTTGTAATCCCTTTAATGTTGTTGCTTGTTTTTGCATCTGATATTGATTCATGTCCCTTCTAATGAATTTTCATGTTGTTTAGGTCCCTTCTACAAGGATCTTTTGAATAATATTTCAAGTCCCTTCTGCAATGTTGTTTCAGGTCCCTTTGACATTAGTTTGATGGAGGTTCCTTCTATATATTTTATTGATGACGCGTCCTTTCTGATGCTGGTCGATGATGTTTTATTTTAGGTCCCAACTGATAAACAACTTCTTGATATCAAACCATAACATGGTTTGTTGATTTATTGTGAACCTTCCCCCCTTGCTTATCTTCAGACTTGTCCTCAAGTCTGTTAAGTTTTGGAGAGTGATCTTGTAAAAACAAAAATGAAATAAAAACATGAAAAATAATTCATATTGGCCAAACATGCCGGCTTTCAAATATGAATTAAAGTTTGTGTTGTGCCAATTTCCTGGGTTTTCACAACCAAACCCTTTTATTATTTTTTAACTTTTGTTTTATTTTTAATTTTTTTGGAGGTGGGGAAGGCATATTGATATGATTTTCCAATACTTCCATATCATTATCCTCTGAAAATGTTTTCAAAAAGTCTTCTCTGTTTATAGGCTTATGATAAACTCTTTAATCTATGGCCATTAACCATTAAAGAATTTGTTGCTTCATCTATTGTCTTTATCCTTACTACTCTGTTGTCAAAGATTTATTCTATCTCATATGGCCCTAGCCAATGAGTAGTAAATTTTGCCTTGAAATATTTGAACCTAGAGTAAAATAATAGTGCCCAGTCTCCTATATGAAATATTTTATTTTTAATGAATTTATCATGCCATTTTTTCCTTTGTTGTTGAAATAGAGAGGTATGCTCCATAGCTTGTTTTCTATTCTCATCTAGTTCATTGAGTTGCATGATCCTCTATTGTTGTGCTTTTGTTACGTCTAGTCCCAAGTCTACTGCAAGTTTATATCTAGGAATCTCAAATTAAATTGGAAACAATACTTCTTTTCCATAAACAAGCTGATATGGGCTAAATCCAGTAGTGTTTTTCCATGTTATCCTCTAAGCCCATAGTGCTTCATTCATCTTCTCTGACTAGTATTTTCTATGAATTTTCATTGTCTTTGTCGTAATTTTCTCAAGTACCTTTTCTGTTGATTCAGCTTGTCCATTTTCCTGTGGGTGGTATGGAGTTGATTTCTATGCTTAATCTTGTATTTATTTGTCAGGTCTTGAACAAGATTGGAGGTGAACTGTGTACCTTGATTTATGACAATCTGATTTGGAGCTCCATATCTTGAAAATATTTCTTGATAAAGAAAAGTAACTACTGCAGTTTCTGTTGTTGTGCTCAATGCTTTAGCCTCTGCCCATTTTGTTACATAATCAATACATACTAGGATGTACTTATTACCATTTGATGGTGGGCTAATAGGACCCACAAAGTCAAGAGCCCATTGTTCAATTGACTCTATCAGTACTTGCGTCTTCAATGGCATTTCATCTGAAACTACAGGTGTACCTATTGCTTGGTAGCTATCACATCTTTTAGCATAAGTCTTTGAATCCTTGAATAGAGATGGCGAATAGTATCCTTGATTTAAGACCTTATATGTTGTCATCTTCCCTGCAAAATGACCACCACATAGTTTGTGATGACATGCTTTTAAAATATCAATGATTTCATCTTATCTTATACATTTCCTAATTATAAGAATAGGTCATGTATAGAAGAGATCTCCACTAATCTAAGTGTATCTCGCATTGTCCCTAATTATTTGGTTTTTATGTTTGCTTGTGAAATTTGATGGTAATTTTCCGGATGATATAAAATTTTCTATATCTGCAAAGCATGGGGTTTTACTTGTTATAGCAAATAAATTCTCATCAAGGAAGTTATCTAACACAAGTATAAGATCATTAGTAGAATGAAGTCTTGATAGAAAGTATGCTACTTGGTTTTCTCTTCTTGGTCTATATAAAATAGTGATATTAAATTCTTGCATTAATAACAACCATCTAGTAATTTTGCCATTAGTAATTGTGTTGTTCATTAGATATTTAATTGACGAATGATTTATATGGACAAATACCTGATAACCTATTATGTAATTCCTGAATTTATTAACTGCATGGACATCATCTAGCAATTCCTTTTCTGTTAGTGTGTAGTCTAATTATGCCAGAGTTAAATTTTTTTCTTATGAAATGGATAGCATAGTTAAAATAATTTTATTTTTGTCATAGAGATGCTCCTATTAATATGTCTAATGGATCAGTAGATATATGGAACGATAGTGACCAATTTGGTCCTCTAAGAATGGATGCTATAGACAATTTTTCTTTTAATTTTGCGAATGTATTTTGACAATTGGAACTCCATTGAAACTCAATGTATTTTGCAAGCAGTTTAAACAAGGGTAAAGATATCTTACTAAAGTTTTCAATAAATCTTCTGTAGTAGCCTGCATATCCCAAGAAATTTCTTACTTCTTTCTGTTTTTTTGGTGGCATTAAGTTTACAATGACTTGTATCTTTGTTGGGTTTACCTTAATTCCTAAAGAAGAAATGTGGTTTCCCAACATAATCCCTTCGGTTAGCATCATAAAACATTTCTCATTGCTAAGGGATAGGTTTGTCTCTATGCATCTCTTTAAAAAAAAAATTCAAGATTCTTCAAACAATCATCAAATTTATCTCCATATAAAGTAAAATCATCCATGTAAACCTCTACACATTCATGGATTAAATCAGAAAATATGGCAAGGACTGCTCTTTGAAAAGTAGCAGGTGCATTACATAACCCAAAGGGAAAAACATTGTATGCATATGTCCCCCATGGACAAGTAAATTTGGTTTTATCTTGGTCCTCTAATGCTATCTTAATATAATTCTATCCACTAAACCCAACAAGAAAAGAAAAGAATTTATTTTCATCCAATGAATCTAGTACTTGATCAATGAATGGTAATGGGAAGTTATCTTTAAACTTTTCCTTGTTCAGTTCCTTATTGTCATGCGGAAAGAGTTATTTTTGCGGAGAAAGCTAACCTCCCTAGGAGTCTAAGACTCTCTAGTGACAAACAAACCAAACAAGAGCAATCCTTCTCTAAACACACATTATTCTATGAGAGACCAAGTGTTTTAGATCCTACCTTAGGTCCAACGCTTGTTGTAGCAGTCCAGCCTTGCTGATCCAGATGAGCTCCTCCTTCACTTTCAGACCTGCATACACTAACAAAGCAAAAGATTACATAACACCTGAATATTCATCATAAAACAAAGCATATTCATCACATAGACCAAGGAGTACATGAAATAATTCATTAACAACAAATCATTGAGAAGAATGGACTTATTGTATTAAGGAAACAAAAAAGGAACCATTACAACCTGAGCCTTGGTGTTGTGCAACTTCCTCCCAGGGTCCAGCAAGAGTTTTCCTCTACTTTGACAAGCTCACCCACTTCCAATATGACAACAAGAAAGGATGGTAATCTCTCCTCACAAGTTCACAATGGAAGTCCTAATTCCAGCAGCATCTACCCTTTGGAATGTTCAGCTTTCAACCTCCCCTCCTCTGGCCCAAGGCCTGTATTTATAGTGTTCTAGAGGAAGTTATTCAGTTCCAACATCAATGGGATACTCTCTCTTTTGGATGGGGTAGCTCCTCTCTTGATGGGATAAGTTCCTCTATCATAGGGATGCATGAACCATCTGGAGGCGCTCAATACACGTCAAACACTCTTCTAGAAGCTCTAGAAGTGACCACAAGTAACTTTTTTAAGATGAAACTCGCGCCTTTTGACCTTTACAACGGGTACGCCACCCTAGCTTTTAGTATACAGGAGCGTACTATACACGCAGGTCTAATGTATATGGAATGCGTACACGCAGGAAAGGTAGAGAGAACCTGCGTACCCAGAGATAAACATGTTTTTAAGTGACTTTCTCTCTCTTTGAGGTTTTGACATGAAGAGCAGAGGTATGGGGCTTGATAAAGAGGACAATGTGGCTATTGATGAGGCCACATACTGCAAATAGTCAGGGTGACAAAATTCAGTGTAACAATTTGATAATGGTCTTTTCACATGGAATAATAAAAGTTAAGGATCTCAACAAATCACATCCAGGTTGGACAGATTCCTCATCTCAGATAACTCATTACATCTGGGAGGTGATATCACCGCATCTATACTCCCCATTGCAGGCTCAGATAACTGGCCCATTTCCCTTCAATGGACGAGTCCTGGAAACTCAAACAGGAAACCATTCAGATTTGAAACTTTTTGGCTCACTCACCTTGATTTAAAAAATATAGTCAAATCAGCTTGGGAGAGCTTTATTCCCTCTAGCAGCTCAAATATGTATAAATTCCAACAGAGGTTGAAGCATATCAAAAGGAAAATCAAGCACTGGAATCATACCACCTTCGGTTATATTTTTCAAGGTCAAAAAGTGCTTGAGCAAGTATGACAGAGTTACAACAGAAGATCATTACAGGAGGCAGAACCGAAACTTTAGCAAGTCAAGAACAATCTCTTCTCACACAACAAGAAGAAAGAAGGAAACAAGAGGAAATGCTCTGGAAACAAAAGTCAAGAATCAAATGGCTAAAAGAAGGGGAAAGAAACACCAAATTCTTTCACCACAAAAATATCCAAAGAAGAATCAATAACACCATTACGCATCTTCAAAATCCACAGGGAGAGCGAATGGAGAAACATGAAGATATTGAGAGAGAGCTCACTAATCACTTAAAAACAACACATCAAGAGCCGCCTACAGATAGATAGCCTACAATAAATGAAATACTCCAGCATTTTCCAAGAATTATAATAGAAGAGCACAATCAGCTCTTGTTGTGACCAGTTACTATGATGGAAGTAGAATCTGCTTCAGCTCAACTGAAAGATGGGAAGGCTCCTAGACCTGATGGCTTCACCGCTAACTTCTACCATCACTTTTGGGATTTAATCAAAGAGGAAGTTTGGAAAGTGATAGAAGAATCATGAGCTATGCATTAGCTACTTCCTTCTCTCAATGCAACATTCGTAGCTCTCATCCCCAAAGAAGATCAGCCGAGTACTCCAGAGAAGTTTAGGCCCATCATTTTGTGCAATTTCATATACAAAATCATTTCAAAAGTCATTGCCAATCACCTCAAACCGCTTCTCCCTCTTCTCATTTCATCGAAACAATCTGGCTATGTTGAAGGACGTCAAATCTTGGATGGCATCATATTGACTCATGAAATTATTCATCCTTTAAAGAGAAACAGACAGGCATGTATGCTTCTTAAAATCAATCTTTCTAAAGCTTTCAACAAACTAAGTTGGACCTATATAAAACAATTGCTTACTGCTTTTGGCTTTAGCCCAACCTAGGTTAGATGGATTATGAATCTCATATCATCCCCCTTCTGCTCCATCCTAGTTAATGGAATCCCCTCCAAACCCTACTCCCCATCTAGAGGAATTCGTCAAGGTGACCCTTTATCCCCCTTCCTCTTTATTCTTATGGCAGAAGGTCTGGGTCGCCTTATAAAGAATGTTGTTCAATCTCAGGACCTCAGAGGCATCTCTGCCCATGGAACCTCTTCTATAACTCATCAACAATTTGTTGATGACAATATGTTGTTTGGACATCCTTCTGTTAGGGAAGCCCATGCTTTCAAAGCTCTACTAGACACCTTTTCCATGGCCTCAGGAACCACCATTAATACTGCTAAATCTCAATTGTTTTTTTTCCACACTCCTCCTGCCACCCAAAGAATAATTGCCAGAATCATAGGATTCTCACAAGCTAAACTTCCATCTAAATACTTGGGCGCTCCACTGATAGATTCAGCCTTAAAGCATGCCTCCTAGAACCAACTCATTGATAAAATTGAAAGCTGCTTATCGTCCTGGACCTACAGAACTCTCAACATGGCAAGCAGGCTTATTCTGATAAAGGCGGTTTTACAATCCATGCCTCTCTAGCTCTTCTCAGTTCTTGCAACACCAAAATGGGCACTCAAAAAGATCAAAGATTTGCAACGCAACCTTTTATGGGGCTCCACAAGGAAAAACCGCAAATGGGCGCTAGTAAAATGGGTCACTATCTACACACCAAAAAAGCAGGGGGGTCTAGGATTGCGAGACCCGTAACACAGTAATACATTGATGGGAGCACAAATATGGTGGCAATGGGTTTCAAGCCCACAGAAGCTATGGGCCCAACTATGGACTGCAAAATATGCGAATAATCATCCGCATGAAGCGCTGATTAGAATCACCACTACAAACACAGGATCTCTAATCTGGAATGCAGAAAAACAACATAAAGAGCTAATACAAAAGCACAGCTTCTAGGAGATACGTGATGGTCGAACTGCACGTTTTTGGGTGGACTCGTGGCAACAGAGGCCAAAAATTGCAGAAATCCTTCCCCCTCCAAATCATGATGGAAATAACCTCAACCAAACTGACCATGTATCACAGTACTAGACTCAAAGTAACAATCAAGGCTTTAGGCAATGGAAACCTACTGAACAGATAATACATCATGAAACTAAAGACTATTACTCAGATCTACACAAGTAACTCACCAGCAGGAAAGTCAGATGCACCACTAGAAAAGATGTTCTGAGATGGGGTTACACTCCAAGGGGAACTTACACAACAAAAGAAGCATATAAGTTGATGCTCCATTCACAGGAACCAGTAGATCCTGCTTGGAGTCGTGTATGGACTACAGGAATATGGCCCAAAATCTCTACCTTCACTTGGTTGCTCTATCATTAGAGAATTCTCACTTGGGATAATATAATTAAAAGAGGATTCCAGGGACCCTATTATTGTCCAAATTGTCAAAAACAAGGAGAAACTATTCAACACCTCATGGATTCCTACCACATGGCTAATCAATTACGGGAAAAACTCAATTTCAGATGTCAGCGACCTTGCCGAATCTTGGGGGATATCAAAGGTACCATCCACAATTGGACCCCTGCGCCATATAAAAGCAAACTTTAAATGAGTTATGGAAAATTCTCCCGGGCTTCCTTTTCTGGACAACTTGGAAGGAAAGGAACAAAAGAATTTTCAAAAATCAAAGCACTATTTTGGAGATCATCTAGACCAATTTATGTCAGAACATTCAAGAAACCCTCGCTCTCCAATAGTGCAGTGTTGAGGACTTTCCCACTCAGGCACAAGAACAGATTATATGGGATAACTGGCAATTAAAGCTCCCACAGGTTCAAATTGATCCCAATAAAGCCAACATTATCAACAAGCAGCCATCACATTGGAACCCACCTCCAACAAACGTGATCAAACTAAATTTTGATGGGGCCTCAAAAGGCAACCCAGGCAAATCAGGACATGGTGGAATATTCAGAGATCAAGAAGACTAACCTCTGCTATTATACTTTGGTTCAATTGGATGGGACAAGAATAACTCTGCAGAACTGGAAGGATTGTGGCAGGGTATGAACCTAGTGCATCAACAAAATTTTCATCCTATCATAATAGAAGGGGATTCCCAAATTCTGATACGCATGGTTACCCAAATACCACTTGGAACCACAACTTTGAGAGTCACTACCAGCTGGAGACTACCATCTCAGCTCAAACTAATAGAGCAATGGATGAAAAATAGACGAGCCACCACCTTCATTCATGTCAAAAGAGAAAACAACAAGGTGGTTGATCTTTTGGAAAACATAGGAGTTGAACATGATCAGGTCCTACAATTGGGAACGATCAATATTTTACATGACCAAGCTCAATTACAAGCCTACACTGACCTGGTGCACAAGGAAGCACATCTCCCGGATGCGGGTGCCCAACAAAGATAGTAAGGTGGCAGCAGAACGGGACGGCATGTGGCCATACCACATGGCCCTCCGTAACCTGGCACATCAGTCTAAAAATGGCATTAACACCAGCCATAAATGGCATTTAAGTGGGCGCCGTCTTCAACCAGTCTACAACTACCCACCTCGGCTCCAGCAAAGATGACCTCTGGTGATAATCATACCACCACTCCTGTCCATTATCCTCTACCTCTGTAATGTCTCTTCCCTCAGGCTGCTACAGCACCTAGTTCTCGCACTATAATGGGGAGGCGCTGTAATCTCCTCTGCTGCATTAATTTAGGCCCGGGAACTCACTTCACTCAAAGCCTAGTTTGCCATTTTGCCTTCAGCTAGTCCCTCCTCTAAGCTGCCCGCTAATTCTACTGAGCCCTCTCATGCTCATAATTCCTCTTTTCTTCCTCGGCATAATCAATTCAATCCCTGAGAAACCTCCACCTCCGCACCTGCAAATCTTGAGATCATCTCAGTCATGGTGCACACTCGACATAACATGTGGTGCAGACACGGGGATAGTCGAGGCAGAAGCATACGCCCCCCCGCAACACCTAGCCCTGATTCTGCTACTCCATTCTCCTCCCCATTCATCACTCATTCTCGTGGTCCCTTCTCCTGAAGATACCCTGATATGCGCAGTGGTAGAGGGCAGTCACAGGCCCATGTCATCCAAAGTGCAAACGTAGCTACCCAAACAGAGAATTCCCTCACCCCCCCTCACCCCTCTCACCATACCACCCAATTTCGCTTCCAAAGTTCGCTGATTCGGCCAGAAATCTTAGCCACGGTTAACATAACCTTCAGTGAGTATACTAGTTCGCAGGCTGAGTAGGATGCTTAGACCCACGACTGTAGACCAGGGAAAAGGAGCAGCGGTGCAAAGTAGAAGGCAGCTAAGAGGAACAGGGATGACAGTGAACCAAGAAAGCAGCAGAAGGCTAGGAAAATTGAAATTCTGCATGGCAAGGCGCTGGTTGGAAGCGAGCATGCAGCTGAGGGTAGAGCGGGTGGCACGAAGGTTGCTGGTGGCACCACATATGACACATCAGGCATGCATGTAGCGGAGGGCAGCTCAGCAAGCATTCAAACTACAAGTTGCATCCCGTGCGGCACGTCAGTAGAGTATGAGTACGCATGTCGCATTGTGGAACAGCCCAACCCATACGACATCGAGGGGGTCCCTTGCATGATCAGAGTGCCCAACCCATATGTCTAGTCACCAGGTGTCGCCTTGCAGATCAACGAAGGTTTTACAAGCTTGTTGTTTGAGGTTGTTACTCCTATTTTTTCAAACCTTTTGGTATGTTTTAATTGATTTTGAACTAGGACCCTTGTGTGGTTTTTTTGTTGTAATCTCACTCGGACTGGTTTCCCCTCGAAGGGCAGTCGAGTTTCTTTTTTTGACAATCATGACATAACGCTATTACGCACCAGAGGCTGAAGCCTCGATGTATTATTATTTTGCTTATTTTCAATAAAATAGTTTTACTTAGAAAAAAAAAGTCCATAGATAAACCATGTGTGATTGTTGGGAAAAATCACATTTGCTAAAATATTTTTAAGGATTGAGACTCTTTTAGGTCTCTAACCCCTACGTGAGATGTGAGATATGCTCTTCCTAGGTGTAGTTTGAAATCAATAAATGATCCAAGATAATTGAAAATTAGTCTAGAAAATGACATTGCATCATTTATCAAATACATAAATATCAATAGTTCACTATTTAAACCTTACTTTGTTTTAAAGGTGGTCTTTTAGGTGGCTTCTTCTTTTACTCATACCTAGTGGTATCCCATGTTGAGATCCAATTTTGGTAAAGTATTTAGCATGTTGTAGCTATTATATGACCCAAACTTAAACATGAATGCAAAAAATTACATATATAACCATAAATACATAAATGCAACAGAAATAAAACTTCATTTCATTAATATCATAATACTAAAATATGCTTACAAGTAGAATTGGAATAAAGTAGCTCGGGCGATGATAGCTTATCTCTGAGAAGATATGTGGCAGCTACATGCCTTCGAGCTCTGTTACAATGAGGCTACAAGGCCTATTTATTATTGAGAAACAATGGAAAACCCTAAACATCTAGAAACCTAACCCTAAGAGATGAAGCACCAAAACTGTGGGTCTCGTTTGGGTAAATTGGTACATCAATTTCTCGGGGTCATAACTTTGGCATACGATCTCTGTTTGGCTATCATAATACCTCATTTTGATGATCTCAAAGAGTAAGCCGAAAAAAAGTTATATAATGCATTTGGGACTTTTTTGATCTCTCCTTTTTCCCTAAAACCGTCGTTTAGGGCCTCAAAATGGCTCCAAAAGTTCAGGACCAG
The DNA here is from genome assembly GCA_000404065.3 of Pinus taeda. Classification (NCBI taxonomy): domain Eukaryota; kingdom Viridiplantae; phylum Streptophyta; class Pinopsida; order Pinales; family Pinaceae; genus Pinus; species Pinus taeda. The sequence goes on from APFE030038869.1 coordinate 18,264, forward strand.
AAAAACTGCCAAAAATAGTAAATTGTGCTATAATTAAGGAAACTAAAAAACTGAAAGAGACAGTGTTGGGGGTCCAAGTGGAATAGGAGGGTGGCCACCAATATCCACCTAGATCAATCCTCCCCCCTTCGGAAGAAATGATCCCCATTGCATTGAGTGCCTCTATGAGATGGGGAAACTTTTGCTGAACTTGGTCCCCGGTGAGCCACTTGCCTTGGCGTAGGAGATGGCTAGCTTAGACAACCCGATATAGTTGGATCTTCTGCTAGAGATTGTTCTTGATCTTTGTGACCATGATCCGATCATTGTGGCCTATTCCATGTGTTATCACTCAGGTTGTCCCTATGCTCCTAGTAGGGATACGACCGAGGTAACCACAAACCAATCTTCTTATTGCAGGTTCTAGCCCACCTGCAATCGGAGAGGGCTCTCTCCTTTAGATTCAACCTCAGTTGGTCTAGGTTCAACCTTAGTTGATGATTTTAGGCTAGCTTTCTGAATTCAAGGGAATGTTGACTGTGGTTGGGAGGAAGGTAGGATTCTCGAGTAAAGAGGCACAGTAAGGTGTCATAAGTTCTCAACCATTGGGCATGGAGTCACAGATTGAGGCATGCGAGCATTTTCTTGGTCACAAGGGGATACGGAGCGGGATAGCCACGCAGGATACAATACTCAGGCTGCTGAAAGTACGAAATGAACATCAGGGATGAAAGGCAAAAGAGAATCATTTCATCATGCTGACAAAGGGGAGAAGTGGATGAGTGGGATCCCAGAGCAGTTAAGAATTCCAAAGACA